>OZ010590.1:107583604-107671104 GCA_963932145.1 Acanthosepion lycidas | reverse complement strand
ATCCATAAAAAACACCCTTGGACTACTACAGTGGGTTAACACAGCTGATGTCATCAACTGGTTTAATAACATCCGATATAAGAGCAACTGTACTTTTATACAGTTCGATATTGTCGATTATTATCCCTCTATATCGAAGGATCTTTTTACTTTGGCCTTGGATTTCGCCCGGGAATACTCTAATATTTCTGAGAGTGAGGTGGACATCATCATGAAATGCCGGAATTCTGTTCTAATCTACAAGGATGAACAGTGGACCAAAAAGTCTTACAACAACAATTTTGACATTTCGATGGGTTCTCTGGATTCTGCTGAAGCTTCTGACCTGGTTGGGTTATTTCTGTTGTATAATTTAAGTGCATTTGACTGTCTGGATTCCGATAGTATAGGATTGTATAGGGATGATGGTTTATTAGTTGTTAAAAACTCCACTAAAACTAAGGTAGACCGTATTAGGAAAATGATTCATAGGGTATTTAAGGATTTAGGTCTTAGGACAATAGTCACTACTAATGTTAAACAAGTAGATTTTCTAGACGTCACCCTAAACCTTGCTAACAACTCTTTCCAACCATATGTGAAGGTTAATTCCAATCCGATTTACGTTCATCCAAATTCCAACCATCCCCCTTCAGTTATCAAACATATACCCTCTTCCATTGGATTTAGAATTAGCACTAACTCTTCTAACAAAGATGTTTTTAATAAACATAGTGACTTTTATAATTCTGCACTTAAAAATAGTGGATACAAAGATATCAATATTCAGTATAAAAACCCTGTTAACTACAACCATAAGAATAGATCTAGAAAGATCATCTGGTTCACTCCCCCTTTCAATTTAATGATTAAATCTAAATTAGGACGTATGTTTCTAAACCTAATCAAGAAACATTTCCCTAACACTGAAACTAACCCACTTAGTAAAATATTTAATTCTAATACACTTAAATTAAGCTATAGTTGTGCAGATAACCTAGAGAAAATCATTAAAAAACATAACAACATAGTCTTTAACAAGTATAGGGATTCAAAAAGCTCGATTACTCAAAAGGTTACTGACAGTAATACTAAATATAATGACACAAATAATAATTCATGTAATTGTAGGTATCCTAGTAATTGTCCACTACAAAATAACTGTGGAATACGTTCTGTAGTCTATCTTAGTACTATCTCAACTATTGAGAATCCAAATATAAAGAAGTTTTACATTGGTAGCACAATGAATACATTCAAAGAACGCTGGCGGGGGCATATGCAATCTTTCAATAACTGTGACTATAGGTACATGACTTCATTGTCCAAGTACTTTTGGAACCTAAAAGAAAAGAACAAAACACCTACGGTTAATTGGACATTGATTAAGAAATCCCGGACATGTAAATCCCTATATTCCCCGTGTTACCTGTGTCTTAACGAAAAGTTTGAAATTATTAGATTTAAAAACAAGGCTGATCTCTTAAATCAGAGATATGAACTAACGGTTAATTGTAAACACCGTTATAAATTTAACTTATTATAGGGGTCGTATACTTTAAATGATAATGATACGTAGCTGTAAGTTGAATAGATTATAACTTTTATTACCTGATGGTCAATCTGACGATATGAATGTGTATGGTATAACTACATAATGTTACTCATTTTTCTGTATGTGTATGTATATATATGTATATATTTATGTGTAGTTATGTGTGTTTGTACTGCGAAATGTGTATGTTTGTATTTTAATGTATTAATATGTTGCTAAGTTTTGTATATATATATATATATATATATATGTATATATGTATGTGTGTGTATTTGTTTGTGTGTTTATAGATATATGTGTGTATGTGCGTGTATGTATGTATATATATATGTGTGTGTATGTGTATATATATATATATATATATATATATATATATATATATATATATAAAGTAAGAAGGTGAAAAAGGAGGATAAGAAGAAAAGAGGTTAAAAATATTGGTGTGTATGAGTATGTATATGTATTTGTGGATGTGGGTATGTGTGTGTATATATATGTGAGTATGTATCCTTATATGCATGTATATATATTTCTTTATGTGTGTATATATGTAAGTGTCTGCATGTTTATGTAGTTGTGTATATATATGTATGTGTGTATGTGTATATATATATATATGTGTGTGTAGGTGTATGTGTATGTATGTGGATGTGTGTATATATATATATATATATATATATATATGTATGTATGTATGTGTGCATGTATGTGTATGTGTGCATGTATGTGTGGGTATATATATGTATGTGTATGTATGTATATGTATATATATATGTATATATGTACGTATATGTATATATGTATATATGTGAATGTATGTAGGTGTATGTGTATGTATGTATATATATATATGTGTATATGTTTGTATGTGTATTGTTATATTGTGTACCTAATTTTATTTACGTATATTTATGTTGATATGGATGTTTTTTTTTTTTTTTTTTTTTTTTTTTTTTATTATATACATGTATGTTAGGATACGTGCATTTTTGTGTTTGCATGTATATCGAAGTATGTCTATGCATATGTATGTGTATGTATGTCTGTATATTTATATATGTTTTTGGTCAAATGTCGTTGCATTTATGTGTATGTACGTATATATGTGTATTTATTACTATAGATAAGTATTTTTATGTAGATATTCATGTGTATGTATATTTCTGTATGTGTGTATGCATGTATGTATGTGTATGTATGTGTATATATATATATATGTATATATATGTGTGTGTGTATATGTTTGTATGTATGTATATATGTGTATATATGTATGTGTGTGTTTACTTATGTAGGTTTGCAGTTGTATATATGTATGTTGACACCTACTATATATGGAATTGTTTATGTGTACGTGTAGGTAGGGTAACTTGGGTATGTCATTACGGCCACATGAGTTAGGATATATGTGTGTATATATGTTTATTTTTGTGTATTGCTGTGTATATATATATTTATTTGTAAATATGTGTACACATATTTGTGTGTATATTTGTGGGTACATATAGGTATATGTGTATGTATGTGTATGTGTACTTGATACCATGGAAATGTATACGTATGTATATGTTTATGTATGTATGTGTAGATGTTTCGGTGTGTATGTATGTATGTATATTTATGTATATGTGTGAGTATGTGTGTATGTGTATGTATATATGTATATGTATGTGTATATGTATGTGTATATGTATATATATGTATGTATGTGTGTATATGTATATGTGTGTATATATATATATATATATATGTTTGTATGCGTATATATGTGTGTGTATGTGTGTGTGTGTGTATATACTTATATGTATATGAGGTGGACATCGTAGCTACCGATGGGTGTTGAATTTAATGTCCGGTTTTTTTTTTTTTTTTTTTTTTTTTTTTTACATACACTATATTTTAATATATTAAATAATATTAATTTTGATCATTTTTATCTTTGTATATTTACTCGCTTAAATTAGATTTCAATAGGTTGTTAACATTCATGCAATGACATTTTCTGTCTTAAATATTTATCGGTTAACTGTCTGGGTCAATGTCTGTGGATGTGTGTGCATGTATTTATATGTATCTATGTGTATGGAAAGTGCATCCACTTTTAATTATGTATGTATGTACGTGTGTGTTGGTTTCCCTTCTCCCATTTTCCCCCCCTTTTTTTTTTTTTTTTTTTTTTTTTTTTCATGACAGACGGTGGAGATGTTCTCTGTCTTGTCCCCTTTTTTGTGTGTGTATATGTCTTGGTGCTTATGTATTAGAATCTGACTGCGTTTGTTTTACGCGTGAGTTTGGGACCCCATTTACACATCATGAGGATTAAAATGTATACATTGTAAAAAGACCGGATATTAAATATAGCTAAAGTAACTTCAATGAAAAAATAAATTGAATAACATATATATTTCTTCTTTTCTCCTCAGTAATTTTATAGTTGTAAACTTGATAGCGAATAAATGTTAAATTTTGGTTTTGTAATTAGCAGTTTTAAATTTTAATATTAAATTTTATCATATAATTTAGTAATTATTCGTTGGAATAAATTATTTTTTAATACTAAACATCTGAATAGATATTATAACATGACTTCGTTATCGAGCTTTTTGAATTTTCCTGTAATTGTGTTCTGATTGGTCTACCTAGCCTCTGTAACAACGTTTTCCCCTTACGTAGAATATTAATTAATTTGAAACTTTTAAAACCATTTATTTTACATTCAACGTCATCACTTGATAAGACACCGTAGGTGTTGAAACAAAATGGCTATTTTTGTAGTGATTTTATAACATATTTATGTTATAAATTTTTTTTCTTTAAAAATAAATAATTATATCTGCTCTACTTTGTATTGAGCACTCTTTTAAGAATAGTAATTGTTGGTTATTGGAATTCATTCCATATACACCAATCATATACTTGGATATATATATATATATATATATATATATATTTAAAGTATGCTATATTTATGAGCTATAACTGCCTCAGCAAGTTGGCATAGTACTCACCATTGATGGTAACTCCTAAACCGTATTTGTCTGCAAACATTTATTGGTATTTTTTAAATAATCGTGTACATTTACACCAGAATGGAAATTTTCATTACAATTGGTTTCTGGGGCTTAATATGCAAATTTACTGAAAAATGACCCTGGATCTTTACTGACTGAGCATAAAAACACAATAATATTTGACTAATTAATTTAATGAAATTACTTATTATTCAACATTCTAGTATTATCACTTAATAAACATTAAAGAATTTAACACTGAAAAATGATGAGACCTCAAAAAACAGAAACGTGATTCTACAGAAGGATACTGAGGATACCAAGGACTGAATATGTAAGCAACAAGTAAGAATTAAGTTTTAAAGAAAATGGAAACCAGAAGGAAACTTATACTTAACATATGTTGATAGTTGAAATTTCCTTGGCACATAATGAGTAAAGAGGGCTTGGCAAATCTGATACTCGCAAGAAGGCAAGAGGGACAGAGGAAAACAATGTATAACCTATTTAGTAAGCTTGAGTAAATGGAACAAGGTTTAGGAGAAATAACAAAAAAATGAATTATTAAGAGCTATGAAGGATAGGAAGTTGTGGAAAGCCATGATTGCCTACATCATGAAGAGAGGAAGTCAGCTTTTAAGACATCCATTTTTCTATTAACTTCTTTCAAGGAATCTTTGAGTAGATTGTAACTTATAGCTTTATCATTTATTATTTCAGATCCTTGTTTCTCAGTTGGTGCTTTCATTCACATCAATGTTCCCTGAAAGAAAACAAGGTGTGCCCCACATTAACAGGACAGTAATTTATGGATCATTTTTATATTTAAAAAAATCTTTCTTTTTAAAAGTTAAAGACACCAAGCAATGTAATGTCTAAAAAAAAGAAATTAATGCTTATTTCAGGAGACCTCTGTATTATTTTCCTATTTTCAAATTTCATGATTAATGATTTCCTTATTAAAATTTAAAGTATGCCCCAGAATTTCAGTTATTCTACAAGTGTGTCCTGAATTAAAAAAAAATGTTTGTGAAATACAAAGAGTTTAGATTGGATTAAAGCTAAAAGTAACAAGACCTCAACAGAATCCAGAGACGGAAATAGGATATGATGGGTCCTGATCTGGCATCTCATCTACAGTCACTTTCTCACAGATGTACCTTTGCTTCCCTCTGTCTTTTCTACAAGTATTTTCACAGCAACTGCTCTGATGAACTACTTTCTCTGGTTCCCAAACTGCATGAATTCAAGCATGCTACTAGGTTGAAATGATTAAATATAGCCGTCTCTTCTACTCGAATAGCTTCTTATCTTGCACTTCCCATCTGTGGAACTCCCTTCCTCTTAGTTGCTTCCCTAATAGCTACAATCTTCAAATATGCATATGTCAATAGACATGTTCTAATGCTTTGTTTCCCGTCTTTCTCTTTCTTCTTTCCTCAAACACACCACTTTACCACCTACGTGCTAGCTAGTAGGACTTCCACCTTGCATGGAGTGAAATGGTTAAAAAAAAAAAAAAAAAAAACATACCCACGTTACAAGACACCAACATGCAGAGTCACCTGTCACTTTATTTTCTGATTGTATACACCAGCAAACATTTTCATGAAGAGGAGATGAGATGGTCGGATGAGCAAATCAAAACTGAAAATGCCATAAACAAAGGAAATTATTCAATTAATATTCTAGTATTAAAAAATCAAACTGCTGGATACATTCATCAAAATCAATAAATGGAACAGATCAATAGTTATGTATGGTATCAGACTATTGATAAATGCAGGGCTAATATCATTCTTCAGTCAAACAAATTGCTAACAAAAATTGATTTTAATTGCTTCATCAATTTAGTTTTTGATTTTGGATTATTTTTATAATTATTTCAATTACATAACATTGTGTTTAATAAAATTCTAAATGTCAAATTTACCATTTATTTTTCATCTTGTAATTTAAATATGAATGTAATGACTGCTATTTTTTCTGTGACTTTCTTTATTTACAAAGTGTATTCCTTTTCCACAACTGTTCCTAAGTGATTCTGGTAATGCTTTGCAATTGCAAAGACAAGTTTGTCAGATGAACGACTACTTATTTCTCTACATATTTAACTATCCTGCTCAATTTCCCCCCACCCCACCCCACCCCATTGGTGGCACTCACAGAAGATCAGACAGGAAGAGTCTGATGCCTTGCTGTATGACTGCTACAAATTCATGGGTATAAATTGGATGCTAAAAATAAATGGTTATTATTATTCAGAGAAAAATAGATATTTTTTTTTAGTGATGTGTATATAGTCCAAAAGGATATTAATATGCATACAAAATTTGATTAACCAATGATTAGCTGAGACAGCTTCTCTGTTGACCAATCAGAGAACAGAATTATGTAACTTTATCTTATACATGAATGTCCAGGTGCTACAACGTTATCAGCAGAGAAAATAGAATTAAAAAGTCAATTTGGTTCGGTTGTTTTTTTATGAGTCAAATGGCTTGTTTAATATCAAAATCTAAATATTAAAAATTCAAATCATGAAATAAATGTATTTAAATGTATTCACTTTTGAATTATTTATAAATTAAAGAGAATGATTTTATTTCATGGTTAAATTATAATTACGTATCTGCATTTTTGAAACAAATAACCTAACAAAATCAAATAAGAAGTAAAAACTTGTTTCTCTTTTCAATAAATGAAATTAATCATACCAAATTGTTTTTTTTTTTTAAATTTTAAAAATCTTTTTTGACAATCTGTGCCATGTTTTCAATTTTGCTATATGACCCGGAGGATAAATTTTTATTAATTTTACTATAAATATGTATCTTTCATACTTTTTTTTATGAAAATATATTGTTTGTGACCTTATGTATAAAGTACAGCTATACAGGGAGTTAACCATTTTTACCTATTCTTCTTACATGCCTCAACTTCAAACAGTAACCCTCTACATTGAGTAGCTCTTGAGCCTTGTTTTAGGTGAACAATTAGTTAAAAAAAATAATGTTAACAATAATTCAAATAAATTCAGTTCTTTCTTTAAATTATTTATGGAAGATTAAGCCATTTCATAAATACCAATGAAGGCAGCTAACATTTCTTCAGAAATATCAGTGTACATGTACCCTGGTTTTTTAAGCTCCATTAAGTACCACATGGTTTATGGTTGAGTTTTCTTTTCATTCAACAGCAAAAACAAATGCCAACTGAATGTTTTATGCAATTTTTGTAGCACAAATCAATATTCTTTGCAAAAGTATATTGAGGAATATAAGTGGAAGAGAATTTGCTTTTTTATCAAATGAAGGATTGTCAACAATTAATTTCCAATCCATTTTGTTTAATTCTAATCAGAGACTAACATTCAAAATACTTGTTTTGAAAAGCAAGTCAAATTAAGATGAAACAAAAAGAGGAAAACTAGAATTTTCAATGTTTAATAAAAATTCAATATTAATACTAATACTACTTGATGAAAAACAATAGAAATTAAATAAGTCAAAATTGACTAATGACTGTCGATGCTTCATCTTATAAAAATTCCAGTTAATATTACTACAAATACTAAGAGAGAAAAAAGGCTGACAGAAATATTGTGGAGAAATTAACTGTTGGTCAGACAGCAAAGAAGAAGAGTATTTACCTTGTGTTGTTCAAATGCTTACTAAACAAAAGCTTGTTATTTTCTGTACTATCCCTTTAGAGTTACAGTGGTCACATGACAGGTTTACTATGTGATCCCTGAAGTTGCATAAAAGGAAGGGAAAATCTTTTTTTTATTGCTAAATTTACCTTCTATATTTATACATCACAGAGAAGTGGCAATATATTTTGCAACTTGAGATAAGTGCTATTGCTCCCCCCTCTCTGCTCAACCTGACTAGTCTCCATTCGTTTTGGGGATTGGGAGCATTTTCTCAACAGTACTAATCAAAAATTAATATTGGTTGACAATATTTTATCTAATAAAGAATAAATCAATATTACCACCACCACTGCTAATACTAATAATAATAGTGGTAAAAATAATCGCAAATATGGCATCAAACATCCAAGGGGAAAATGTAAAAGTTTAATGGTTAAACTGGGTCTTTTGCCAACCACAAAAGTCCCAGCAGCTTAATCTGTAGAGCAGCAGCTGAACATAGATTTCCTCAAGTAAAAAGGTTGAAAGTAATATCTCACCTGGACTCTATTCCTTATTTCCAATCTGTATTGTTTACTGCTGTGGTGAAAAGTAACATCAGATATCTATCAAAAATTAATAAAAGATAACATTCCTAAACATAATGCTTGAACTGAAAGTTTGAAACATAAACGGCATCTACTGATTTGCATATTTATGAAAAATTTCAAATGAAAAAGAGCCACTTGGTTAGATGGGCTGTAGACAGTGAAGAAAACAACTATCAACCACCGAGACTCTAAAAGTAATGTTTTTCCCCAAATGTTGTTTTTCATATTCCATAGATGTTAATATCACAAATCAGTAGCAATAATGGATCTTTGTTTCTACCAGAAAATATCATCAGATGTTTAACAAGAATAGTGCCAGCACAGTTACTTTAATAGCTTCTGAAGAAATTTAAAATATTTGCTTCATTTATGACTTGTAAAGGATTTTTATAGACGGTTTAAGAGCCATTCGAAGTAGAGGATTACTGAACGGTTGAAGGGTGTTATCACTAACATTTTTTGTCAAGATTTACAAACTATGTTTCATTCAATTTTGCAAACTACCGTAATTCCCCACGTATAATACGACTTCATCCATAATACGCACCCCTAAAATTTTGACTGAAAATGTGGGGAAAATGCTTCTACACACGTATATTGGTAATCAAACGGTCTAGGTACCTTCACTTTTTCACGGGAAAACAGCATAGCGTAATAAAAAAATGCCACAAACTTAACGAAAATAAAGTTTTATCGTCAAAATGCTTATGTTATTATTAAGATGAAAGACCAAAGTATTTTTTAATTATTTTTTGAAATTTTTAAATATTTTCTAAGACGCCCGAAATTTTGGTTAAAGTCTTCTTTTTTTTACGTCATCGCCGTGCTGTTAAAATAACATTGTTTTTTTTTTTGCGCTTTTTTCCCGTTGAAAACACATTGATTTGGAAATTCTTGTAAAATTAAAGTAATTGTCCGATTTTAATGAAATTTTCGGGACTTATTCACAAATGAATGAAATTATTTTTGAAATATTTCTTTTTAGTAAATTTTGGTAACAAATATTTTTTTTTTAAATATGTTACACCCCATTTACTTTTTTTTTTGTTTAAAGTAAGAGTCATTAGAGATGGTAAATCACCTACTTTTTTTTTTCAACTTTGTGCTAACTAACTGAAAATCTGCTCTGAAGTGAAAAATAATGAATCCAATAAAACTATGATATTACTTAATTAGAAAAGCTTTTAATTGTTTTTGTAAATAAGTAATATTAAGGTCATTATTGCCTGAAGAAATAAATTTTTTCTGATGAATAATTAAATTTTACAAGAATTTTTTATTTGTTTTACATTTTAATTATAATAATTTATAATAGTTTAAAAATCGTGCAAAATGCTGTATTAGTCTATTTCCTTGTGATAATTAGTAATTAAGTAGAAACAAAATTTACGAGTTCAAAATTGCAAAGTTTAATAAATTTAGTGATTCCAATTTTTTTTCAAATCATTTTTTATGTTGTATTTTTCTACTTAATACGTTCCTTATTTCTATGTACGGTAGACTGAAATTGCCATTATTACAAAAAGAGTTTTGTCCTAATACGTGCTAGCACCGTTACTTGAAGAAATTTAAAATATTTGCTTCATTTATGACTTGTAAAGGATTTTTATAGACGGTTTAAGAGCCATTCGAAGGGTGTTATCACTAACATTTTTGTCAAGATTTACAAACTATGTTTCATTCAATTTTGCAAACTAACGTAAGTCCCCACATATAATATAAGTACCTCCACGAGATTGCTAAAAAAAGCATGATGAAAAAGACGCCAAACTTGACGAAAACAAAATTTTATCGTCTAAACGTTTGTTATTATTAAGAAGAAAGATCAAAGTAATTTTGGGGTATTTTTTACATTTTATAATCGTTCCTAGCACGTCCGAAATTTTCGTTAAAAATCTAGTTTTTTTTTTTTTGAGTCAGCAAAATTGACCATTTTTTCCATTTAAAAAAAAAACTAGAAATCTCACTTTGAAATTCTTTTAAATATCAATTATCATTTTTTCAAAACTTATTTTAAAAAATCCGACATTATAATGTTTATTTAAAATATTTTGAACCAAACTTAACTTAGCTTTTGTGTCAAGAAGATGTAATTTGAAAATAAAACAAAGCCGGTCAAACTTTCGCGTCTCTTGACAGGTGATGAATGACATATTTACGAATTCCATGAGGCTAATTTATTCTACGGAAGGAGAAAAGTGAAATAATTTACATTTAAGCGAACAAATTATTTACCTCGTTATTTTAACGAAAACTTTCAGCGGTCTAATTTTTTTTTTTGTACTTAGCTTTCACCTTTACGTTTATGATGCTTTATGGAAAGTATATTATAAAGAAATTAAAATAAGACTGTTAAGAGTGACATTAAATTTCATATTTCCTAAGAAATGTGTCTAATTCATTTATAGGTACCTTTCTTATGAAATTTTATCAGAACTGTACATAAAATACTACAATTTTATGTACATTTATTACATTTTACTGTTATTTGTATTTGCATTCATTTTATTAATTTTGATATTTCATTTATGGAAAAATGTCATAACTGAGATTAATATAAAAATAAGATCATATAAATTTCATAAGATGATACTGATACTTGTAGGTACCCTTTTCAGTTGAAATTGAAAAATCAAATTAACTTCTCCACACGTGTTCCGCAAAAGTAAAGGCCTTAACAGTGGAGAACAATGCTTAACTCAAATAACGCAACTTAATTATATTCTGGTTGGTCTTCCGTACTTTATAATTACAGCCCGGTTATAAGCACAAAATTACATTTCTTAATTACTGTGGATCTTCTGATTAGTCAAAATGATACAATTTACAACGCGCTAAAAAAGATCTATCTCATAAGGACACTTAGGAAAATCGATGGGGCTTTTAACTAATTTTATAATATTTTAATGTAAATCTATTATAACTAATAACTTTTAACTAATTTTATAATATTTAAATGTAAAATCTATTATAATTAAAGAAATAAATAATTGTATTAAAAATTCATTTTTCATCGAAAAAATTTTTTTGCTTACAGGATTTATTGTCCATATTCATAAAAACAACTAAAAGAAATAAAAGCATTTGAAATTAAATAATATCTTTGTTTTATTGGGTTTTGTATGTTACAATTCAGAGCTGATTTTCAGGTACGTTGGCTCCAATTAAAAACAAAAAAGACATGCTTTGCATTTCTCAAAGCCCTGTGCTTTTAATTTTTGTAATCACTAAACCCGATGCGATCGAATTTCTAGCGTTTTCATAAAATTAGTTGGGGGGGGGTAATAAATATTTAAAAAAAATATTTCTACCATGACCTTAATAAAAAAAACATTTATAATAATTTCGATCATCTGTGAATAGTTCCTGAAAGTTTCATTAACATCCGACAATTATTTCTATTTTTGCACGATTTTTCAAATTAATGTGTGTCATACCAAAAAAACGTGCTAAAAATTGTCTGTTATTTACTAGTTCCGCTGATACAAACAGAAACAAAGTTTTTTAATCAAAATTTAGTATGTTCTAAAAAGAAGGAAACATTTTTAAAAATAAAAAAAAATCTTTGGTCTTTCCTCTTAATAACATAAGCATTTAGACAATAAAATTTTGTTTTCGGCAAGATTGGCGTCTTTTTCATCAAGCTATGCTCTTTTTTTTAGCGATTTCGTGGAGGTACATAGTATAATACGACTTCATCCATAATACGCACCCCTAAAATTTTGGCTGAAAATGTGGGGAAAATGCTTCTACAAACGTAGAATACGCACCCCTTGTTTGGTAATCAAACCCCATAAACTGTACCTCCCCAATTTCATTACGGCCAGCGTTTCCTACTCTTATTTATTAACAAAATGGTTTTAAACATAGAATAATATTCTGATTTAGTTTTATAATAATTCTTATTTTATTTTACATTTCTAAGTATTGTTAGGTACATATGATAGTATTTAACATCCTTATGCGGTCGCAATCGCCGAATGTTTTTGTCAAATTGACGTCTGTTTGTGGTGAATAGTCATTTCGTAACTAAAATCAACCTATGAAAACGCAAATTTTAAAGATTTTTTTTTGTTGCTGCGCATAATACGGACACCTAATTTTGCTTAATTTTTTTTAGAAAAAAATGCGTATTATACATGGGGAAATTTGAATAAATTGATTTCTTTGGAAAAACCCTCGTTGTCAAAAACCCTACTTTGTGGTTATATAATTTCTCTAATTTTAGGACTTCATGGCAAACAATTTTTAACAGCGACGAATAAAAAATTCAACGCTGTTAATAACAAGAGGAACTAGATGATCAAATGTCTATGAAGTGTATTTAAAGTTTCAATTTTAAACAGTAATATTCAAAATTTAAAGAAAGGAAAAGAAGTTCGGTTACCTTTCGTAGTTGAAATTAAGTCTTTTTTCTGATCTCTCTTTTACTTGTTTTGATTTCTTCGTCTTCTCTTTTCTCAGCAAATAAAAACACCAGTTGAGGTTTGTTTTGGGTTTGATTTTTTCGGGTTTTTTTTTTTTTGTTTTTTTAGTGGGGAGAGAGGGGGTGGCTTATGACGAGTGACAAAGATTCCCCCAGCAACTCAAAAAGGTTGGTATTTATCAACCCCCCCACGTGGGTTAAATGCGGCACAAGGCCAGTTTAATGTGGGTATCTCCAAGCCCGTAGGCTCGGCCAAAAATATGACCTTTGAACCCGCCTAGACGGGTTCAGGTCCTGTCTACCTCCCCGAAGGAAACCTTGCCCTTCGGCAAAGCTTCCTCCGAGTTCCTCTCTGCAGTAGAGAGTTCGACAGAAAGCCCGACTCGGAAGCTCACAAAGCGCAGATACTACACTTTGATCCTTGCCACCGAGCCGCAACTCAAAAAGGCTGATATTTATCAACCCCCCCCCCACGTGGGTTAAATGTGGCACAAGGCCGGTTTAATGTGGGTATCTCCAAGCCCGTAGGCTCGGCCCAAAATATGACCTTTGAACCCGCCTAGACGGGTTCAGGTCCTGTCTACCTCCCCGAAGGAAACCTTGCCCTTCGGCAAAGCTTCCTCCGAGTTCCTCTCTGCAGTAGAGAGTTTGACAGCAAACCCGAGCCGCAACTCAAAAAGGCTGATATTTATCACCCCCCCCACGTGGGTTAAATGTGGCACAAGGCCGGTTTAATGTGGGTATCTCCAAGCCCGTAGGCTCGGCCAAAAATATGACCTTTGAACCCGCCTAGACGGGTTCAGGTCCTGTCTACCTCCCCGAAGGAAACCTTGCCCTTCGGCAAAGCTTCCTCCGAGTTCCTCTCTGCAGTAGAGAGTTTGACAGCAAGCCCGAGCCGCAGCTCGAAAAGGCTGATATTTATCAACCCCCCCACGTGGGTTAAATGTGGCACAAGGCCGGTTTAATGTGGGTATCTCCAAGCCCGTAGGCTCGGCCAAAAATATGACCTTTGAACCCGCATGGACGGGTTCAGGTCCTGTCTACCTCCCCGAAGGAAACCTTGCCCTTCGGCAAAGCTTCCTCCGAGTTCCTCTCTGCAGTAGAGAGTTTGACAGCAAACCCGAGCCGCAGCTCGAAATGGCTGATATTTATCAACCCCCCCACGTGGGTTAAATGTGGCACAAGGCCGGTTTAATGTGGGTATCTCCAAGCCCGTAGGCTCGGCCAAAAATATGACCTTTGAACCCGCCTAGACGGGTTCAGGTCCTGTCTACCTCCCCGAAGGAAACCTTGCCCTTCGGCAAAGCTTCCTCCGAGTTCCTCTCTGCAGTAGAGAGTTTGACAGCAAACCGGAGCCGCAGCTCGAAATGGCTGATATTTATCAACCCCCCCACGTGGGTTAAATGTGGCACAAGGCCGGTTTAATGTGGGTATCTCCAAGCCCGTAGGCTCGGCCAAAAATATGACCTTTGAACCCGCCTAGACGGGTTCAGGTCCTGTCTACCTCCCCGAAGGAAACCTTGCCCTTCGGCAAAGCTTCCTCCGAGTTCCTCTCTGCAGTAGAGAGTTTGACAGCAAACCCGAGCCGCAACTCGAAAAGGCTGATATTTATCAACCCCCCCACGTGGGTTAAATGTGGCACAAGGCCGGTTTAATGTGGGCATCTCCAAGCCCGTAGGCTCGGCCAAAAATATGACCTTTGAACCCGCCTAGACGGGTTCAGGTCCTGTCTACCTCCCCGAAGGAAACCTTGCCCTTCGGCAAAGCTTCCTCCGAGTTCCTCTCTGCAGTAGAGAGTTTGACAGCAAACCCGAGCCGCAGCTCGAAAAGGCTGATATTTATCAACCCCCCCACGTGGGTTAAATGTGGCACAAGGCCGGTTTAATGTGGGCATCTCCAAGCCCGTAGGCTCGGCCAAAAATATGACCTTTGAACCCGCCTAGACGGGTTCAGGTCCTGTCTACCTCCCCGAAGGAAACCTTGCCCTTTGGCAAAGCTTCCTCCGAGTTCCTCTCTGCAGTAGAGAGTTTGACAGCAAACCCGAGCCGCAGCTCGAAAAGGCTGATATTTATCAACCCCCCCACGTGGGTTAAATGTGGCACAAGGCCGGTTTAATGTGGGTATCTCCAAGCCCGTAGGCTCGGCCAAAAATATGACCTTTGAACCCGCCTAGACGGGTTCAGGTCCTGTCTACCTCCCCGAAGGAAACCTTGCCCTTCGGCAAAGCTTCCTCCGAGTTCCTCTCTGCAGTAGAGAGTTTGACAGCAAGCCCGAGCCGCAGCTCGAAAAGGCTGATATTTATCAACCCCCCCACGTGGGTTAAATGTGGCACAAGGCCGGTTTAATGTGGGTATCTCCAAGCCCGTAGGCTCGGCCAAAAATATGACCTTTGAACCCGCCTAGACGGGTTCAGGTCCTGTCTACCTCCCCGAAGGAAACCTTGCCCTTCGGCAAAGCTTCCTCCGAGTTCCTCTCTGCAGTAGAGAGTTTGACAGCAAACCGGAGCCGCAGCTCGAAATGGCTGATATTTATCAACCCCCCCCACGTGGGTTAAATGTGGCACAAGGCCGGTTTAATGTGGGTATCTCCAAGCCCGTAGGCTCGGCCAAAAATATGACCTTTGAACCCGCCTAGACGAGTTCAGGTCCTGTCTACCTCCCCGAAGGAAACCTTGCCGTTCGGCAAAGCTTCCTCCGAGTTCCTCTCTGCAGTAGAGAGTTTGACAGCAAACCCGAGCCGCAGCTCGAAAAGGCTGATATTTATCAACCCCCCCACGTGGGTTAAATGTGGCACAAGGCCGGTTTAATGTGGGTATCTCCAAGCCCGTAGGCTCGGCCAAAAATATGACCTTTGAACCCGCCTAGACGGGTTCAGGTCCTGTCTACCTCCCCGAAGGAAACCTTGCCCTTCGGCAAAGCTTCCTCCGAGTTCCTCTCTGCAGTAGAGAGTTTGACAGCAAACCCGAGTCGTAACTCGAAATGGCTGATATTTATCAACCCCCCCACGTGGGTTAAATGTGGCACAAGGCCGGTTTAATGTGGGTATCTCCAAGCCCGTAGGCTCGGCCAAAAATATGACCTTTGAACCCGCCTAGACGGGTTCAGGTCCTGTCTACCTCCCCGAAGGAAACCTTGCCCTTCGGCAAAGCTTCCTCCGAGTTCCTCTCTGCAGTAGAGAGTTTGACAGAAAACCAGAGTCGTAACTCGAAATGGCTGATATTTATCAACCCCCCCACGTGGGTTAAATGTGGCACAAGGCCGGTTTAATGTGGGTATCTCCAAGCCCGTAGGCTCGGCCAAAAATATGACCTTTGAACCCGCCTAGACGGGTTCAGGTCCTGTCTACCTCCCCGAAGGAAACCTTGCCCTTCGGCAAAGCTTCCTCCGAGTTCCTCTCTGCAGTAGAGAGTTTGACAGAAAACCAGAGTCGTAACTCGAAATGGCTTAACGAGAGAGGAAAAGTCTTGTCTTTTATACAGCTTCTATGGATGATCTTATTTCAGTCAACAGGGGTGACATTTGCACTAAGTCAGTAAGAGCTGACATCGCTAGCTCGTTAACTGAATGCTGTAAGTTCAATCCTTGCGCTAGGCAGTACATTTTATTATTTTTCTCTTCAACATCACATTCTATAATATTTCAAAATAAACAACATGTTCAGCAAGACATCAATTTTCTAAATTTCTTTTTACCATTATGAAAAGTCCATTTGAATTTCAAACTTTTAGACATTAATACATCGGAGTTACCATGTAAAAAAAAAAAAAAAAAAAAAAACAACTAATTAACTAATGTTTGTTATTTACTCCGAATTGTTATTTACTACAACAAATAATTTTATTTTTAAAATTTGCTGTTTTTCATCTGTTTAAAATAAATAATTCGGTACAGGCAGTTTTCACAGAATCTACATTATTTTTATTTATTTAGATAATTCTGTAGAACTTTTTCGGTTCCGCTTGACGTTAGTAGTGTAGTAATGGCAGGCGAGAACAATTGTTTTGAAGAAATATGAAATAAGTTCGTTAACTAATAATATCAGTCCTAAAATATAGAAATTTATAACAAAAATAATATTTCTAAATTATTTAAACCCGCTTCTAAAAAAGGAGCTTATTCTTAGAAACCCAAATTCTTACATTTACTTTACGTAGATGACCCCTTCATACTCTGGTCAACCCAGGAAGAAGTCCAATTTCTCCTGAACCAAGTGAACTCAATAAGATCATCGAAACAGTTCCCAGTGGACAGAAAAAACGACATCAAACTCGCAAACTGCACTAATATCTCGAACAGAGCATAGCTTCAAGACATCTCTATACCGCAAGCCAACATTCACCGACCTATACCTCAACTTCAACTCCTAACAGGCATACAGTGTAAAGAAAGGAGTTGTCCGCTGCTTACAACATCGAGCAAAAGTCATAAGTGGTGATTCAGAGACATATGACCAAGAAATGGTCAGTAGAAGCAGTACTCTACAACGTAACAACTAATCTAGGTACATGACAGCAGCTCCTACAAACTGGGATAGAAGGATACAAGAGGATAACTATATTCAGAAAACAGCTTCGGTCAACTTATGTGAAGGGATTATCGGAAAAAAATACAAAAGATCTGAGATCTATATAACATCTGGACGACCTTCAAAAGTTTTTGAAAACTTCGCAGACACGTCTTTCGGTTAAGAAATAGAGGAGAACTTGATTGAGGACTATGTGTTCACCATCCCCTGCAGTTTTGGTAAGAAAGGAAAAACGGGCTGCTCCCTTAAGACTGCAAGAACATCGTAAAACCATAACACGAGGGGAAATAGAAAAATCAGGCGGAGCTGACCACATATGAAGGAAAAAGTGAGATCACCGCCCCTTGTTGTTTTACTTTTAAATGTAATTTTTTATCACAACATTTGTTGAAGCACAAGTAAGTTTTCATAGCGAAAATGCGGCCCCCCAAAAAGTTTGGGAACCACTGCTCTAGCGGAACAAAACTTGTTAACAAAAAAGGAAAGGCCAGATAAACAGAATAAAGAAATATATATAAATATATATATATAACAATCAAGAATGATCTTAAACTGCAAATCACCACCATACCAATTTATTTTTTAATAACTTACCAACTTACCAGATACATTTTTGGTTTCCTTATTTTTATCAGATAGAAAAGAATGAAAGAATCTTTCTTGTTGGCCGTATTCAATATATTTATATATTATATTGTTCGGGCTGTTGTCCTGATCTTTATTGCTATATTCACGAGGTTTCGGACGTTGTACGCTCAGGCCTTCTTCAGGTGATATACGCTAGAATTTCGAGCCAAACCATTTATTTAATCCACGGGGGTATATTGTTCTAATTCCACGTGTCTTGAGTTTGGATATTAATTCGCAAGCCTCCAAGTTTGTTATTATTTATTTATTTATTTTTCCTCTTTTGGATCCCTTAACCAACACTTTTATCCACACACAGGTGTCCTTAGAGACTTCAGAGAATTAATTTTGCGGACTTATAAACGTAATTGTACAATAAATACATACACACACACATATATATATTAGGTTGGTGCAAAAATAATTTCGTTTTCTAACATATGTTACTATGTGAGAAAACGAAATTATTTTTGCACCAACCAAATATATATATATATATATTACCAGAGCGCATATACAATTTTGTTATTGTTGTTTTTCACCAGCTCTCTGTATTACTGGTTCCCATATTTCATTCATGTCTATGCTTGGCCGAGATTTTTTTAGTCTGGCGCTGATTCCTTAAGTTTTTTGTATTTTCACTAATGTTCTCTATTATATCAAGTTAATCCCACAGAGGCAGGGATCTCCCTCTTCCCTTCATATATGATCAGCCATGCCTGATCTTCTTATTTTCCCTCGTGTTATGTCCTGACGGTGTTCCTGTAGTCTTATCTTCAGGCGACGGCCTGTTTGTCCTTCATATTTCTTGCCACAATTCCACGGGATGATGTTACGCACAGTCCTTAATCTTGTTCTCCTTTATAGGTGGTCTTACTCGAAAGAGGTGTTTACGTACTGTTGAACCACACCGGAAGGTTGCTCTAATGATATACAGACCACAGATCCTTTATACCTTTCCCAATAAACCATTTACATAGGGTGGGAAGACCGAGATTGTTTTCTGAGTGTTGTTATCATTTTGTACACTTCTTTCCCAGTTTATGGGGGATTTTTTCATCTACCCAAGGTAGTTATTACACTTTAGGCTACTGTTTATACCGATCATTTCTTGTTCATATGTCTCTGGATCGCCACATGACTTTTACTCGATATTGTAGGTTACTTTGTTGGGGGTCGAAGTTGAGGTATAGTTCGGTGAATGTTGGCTTGCGATAAAGGGATATCTTGAACCCAGGTTCTGATAAAGATATTAGTACATCCATCAATGCTAGTCTTTTTTGTTGATTTCTCTCTCCATTGTAAATTATATCAATGCATTTTTAGTCCACATGGGCAGCAGTATCTCTCTTGTCGACCTCCCTGCCTCCGAGTGAGAGAAACCCAGACGAGACTATGCCAAACGGCAAAGTATCGTCTAGGGAAGCAGACAACTTCCCGACCCCGAGTATGCAAGGTCTACGAGTAATTTTTGCCCAAACATACCCTCTCGGAGAGTCCCATGTTAAAAACCGACCTTGCACCACATCACACCTCGTGGTGGTGGTGGTGGTGGGGGGTTCTCGGATAAATGTCGAAGCAGTCGAATCGATCAGAGGATGGGTTTTCCCGTTGGAGGAGATGCTGCTGTAGTATCTATTCCGTGCTGGTGATTGTCCTCTCCCCACTGCCTGGACAGAATCCTCGAACTTGTTCCGTAAAATATGTTCTGTAGTGGTGGGATAACCGACTATAACTAGCTCAGACCAGTTTTATCTAGTGGCCCGAGTGTTGACACACAAGTCCCCACGTTAAAACAAACTGACCTTGTGTCACATTTTGATTCAGTGGTGAGTCAAACGTAAATGCCCACAGGACGGGTTTTCTCAAACTCTTAGAGTTTGTCGACCTTTCTATCTTCGGGCAGAATATAACCTACGCCGAAGAGATAGAGAGCAACCCAAGCCCGTGTATAAGGGGTCTATGAGTAATTTTTACCCGAGCCTATGGGTTCGGAAAACTCCATGTAAAAAAGGCCTTGAGCTGCATATATATATATATATATATATATATATATATATATATATATATATATATATTCTATTTTTGTAAATTTTTTAATAAAAATATTTTGTTTTAAATATATTTTTTCATAAAATAGTAAATGATAAATATCACATTGTAATTGGATCATATACTTTTATATTCTTATAAATAAACATTACTGAGTGAGTAGAAAGTGTATTCATTAATCGTGGCGTCAAAGGAATAACAGCTCTTTTGACCTCCCAGCAGACACCATCATGATTCAGGGCAGCACTACTTCTTGAAGTAGGCCTCCGTGTCGAGTCTGATGTTCTTTTCTTATGAGAACAATCAGAGTGAATTTTCTGAACTGCTGTGCCTTTGTAATCACAATTAGATTCATCCAACTCTTTCGGAATCCTCTGCACTGTCTTCAGATTGACATCTAAACACTATGAAATGTTCGTACTGAAGCTTCTGGTGCAAATGCCAAGCAATACATATTTCTGGCTGAGTGGATTGCGTCATGGTGCTCTTTTTCTCACTGGAAGTAGCCCTCATTAACATCGGGGAAAGCTAAAACAATATGCGAGTCCTTACGAAGTTGGTTCTTTATGTACGGTGCACCGGAGGAGATATCGTCGGATGGAGGAACGCAATTTGACTCCCAAAAATACAATTCGTTCCTTAAGGATTAGGGAATAAAAAAAATACATATCATCAGTACATTACCCTCAAAGTAATGGACGAGAGCAGAAGTGGTGATATTACCCGTCGTAGATATGCCAGACTACCAGACATCACAACCGCTTCCATCGATGACGAACCACCATACACCGCACTGAAAAGTATGGAAATAGACGAGCCGGGATGCGACGACAGGGTCTTGGACAAAATGGAAGTGGACGGAAGACAACCCACAATCGTATAACTGCCAACAAATCAGGGTCTACGGCGTAGTACAAAGGTATCACAACCACCTAGATTATTAACCCAACAAATGCGAGGACCGGCACATGATTACCCGTCCTATGAACACAATTCATAGGCCTTGTGGTCATGGGAGGGGGAGCATGTCGGGAAGAGAGGCCCACCGAAAAGATGAAATGAATAAAGTGATCACTGGTAAGAAAACCGGTGAAGGAAAAACAATGTAAATACCGAACAAGCAGCACTTACGAACATTCTGTTTGAACGACCGTCAAGAGAACAATACTCATGTTACATAGCTTTAATGGTGGCATGACCCACATGTACTCGCGTCCAGGACTCCATTTCTTTTGGCCAGAAGTGAATTTTAGTTTGCCTAAATTTCTTTATTTCTGCACACTTTGGGGTTTTTTTTACCATGTTCTTCCACCCTCTTGAATAGCCTGGCCACCATGCTTACAATGTTAAACACATATGCGTAACCAATATACTTCCATGTATATCGTTGTGCACGGCTTTAATTAATTCTTTTCTCGGAGACTGTGGAGGTACTAGGATATCTTCATTACACATAATTTCTTTTTCTATCGTTGTGTCTTGATTCTTTAAAAGGTCTCTCGGTCATACAGCAATTCTTCCATGTATTTCTCTTTATTTCTACCCATAATTCTATTCAACACGGGTCCCTGTCTATTTCCCAGCCTAAGCCCTTTTAAGGATAATACATCCATTTCTATCTAGTACAAAAAACCATCCGCAATATTTCCGATTACTTCAATATTTTTACTCCCAAACTTTAACCAAGATAATGCATCAACATACGGAATAGTATTTCCTTTAATATATACAATGTCAAAGTCAAACGACATCAGCCTAATCGTCCATATTAATATCCTTGCAGATTTGACATTTGGGAACTCTCTTCTGGTGTTGAATATAAATTCCAAAGGCTTATGATCAGATTTCAATAGAAATGTCCTACCCAGCAAAAAAAAAAAAAAAAATCTAGCTCTTTCTTTGCTCCACACAATCGCTATTTCCTCCTCCTTGTCAATATTTAAATAATTCGCCTCCGTCAATGTTAGTTTTCCGGATAAGTACATTACAAGGTAATAACCCCTGTGACAACAGTCACTGACATCAGTAGTTAACGTCAATTTTTTCGCCGAGTCCAAAATTTTAACAACTCCTTTGTTTACGAGTGTTTTATTTTTTAATTTCTCGAAAGCAACCTCCTGTCTTTTTGTCCATTGAAATTCGGTATTCTTCTTCCTTATTTTGTTAAATCGTTCCACTATATCGCGCTAGATATCTGTTATAGAAATTGGTTAATCACAAAAAAGATTCTGACTCTTATTTCTGGGTGCAGCTATCTCTCAAATCTTACGAGTTTATCATCCAGCAATATACCATCTTTGGATATTTGATATCCTAAGCATGATTTTCCCAATTAAACTTGCATTTATCACGATTAATTGTCATACAGTCCTATTTAATTTTCTCAAACTTGCCCCGTTTTACTGTTTAGCGCTTCTTTTCTGCAAGCACCAATGCCAATATTGTCCTCATATACAATTATATTTTTAATCACCTCTAAAACATTTTCGATGGTTTTTTTGATTTTGTGTTTTAAATTTTTAACTCCAAACGTCCTTCTGTTTAATCCAATAATATGTTCATTTTGGTGACTTCTTGAAACTTGCTATCAATTGTTATCTGATTATATGCTGACTTGAAGTTAACTTTAGCAAATTATTTAATACCAGCAAACTCATGGTACGTTATTTCATTGTTTGGCAGTGGCAATGAATCAGAACAGTTTTGGTGATTCACGCCAATCTTATAATTGCCACAAATTCTTAAATCTTCATTGTACTTGCATATCAGCACAGTGGATGAATCCTAACTGCTACCATCCTGGCTGACTTTTTCTAATATTCCTTGTTCCAACACATTTTCAGCTTAGTAACAACCAAGGGTAACATATGAGCATGAACTTTTCGGGCTTGAAAATACATTGGTTGATTGCTTTCTTTAAGCCGAATTCTCGTCTGTATCACTTTAATAATCCAGTATCCGCTTCTAGAATTCATGGAACTTACCAGCTTCGATGTATCCACTCTTCAATACCTAAAAGACCGTGAATTTTGATGTTTTCCACCCCTCAAAAAATACCCTTTGGTATGACAGGGAAGATATTACGGAATAAAAAAAGAGACTTAAAAAAAAAGAAAAAAAAAACGTAAAAAATTTAGTGCCTTTGATTTATTTAAAAAAAATTATCACATGTAGACACCATCCCTTCTTCCGACAGATTCCAAGGATTATGTCTGAAAATAATGTATCAATTTATATTTTCAAAAATATTCCTTTTTCAAGTCCGAACTTCTTTTTCTAAAGAGGGAAATAATTTTACCTTGCAAAATCAGTGTAGACAGATAACTCATTTTTAAGACTTTCTTTTAATCTCTCATCTCTGGATATGATTAAAAATTAGAAAAGTTTTATACACAACAATTAAATAAAATCCTTGCTGATAACTTTTATTTCGATTTTAATTTTTGCAAGTAGGTAAAAATGAAGCATAATAAAAGATCTTAAATAATTTGTAAAAAAGGAAATAATCTCATTAGAGTCCAAATTGGGCCACAATTCCATTTATTATCTTTTTGAAGAATGCACAACTCCAAAGTATCTATTGTATCTGAACTATGTCTGGTTTTAGAGGTCCTGAACTGGCATCTCCGTATTCAGAAATGATAAGCTAAGCTCCCTATGCAATAATGGATCTGAAATGTTTTTAAAGTCATTATAATTGCACATTTAAAGAAGATCAAAAATATTTGATTTCTATTTCAACTTTTCACATCATAAACGTTTAATTCATTTCAAATTTGTTTTCGTTTTCTTGACGTTCAACTGATGTTTTAAAAATACAAACGAAAAACTAACGTATTTAAACTTATTGTTTTAAATATACATTTCTGATATGCTTTAAGTTTGGGCATCAAATATCTCGGAATTTTGTTTACTGTCTAAGCCTAAGAATAACTTATCCTTGATGACTGGCATCACATCACGTACATTTGAGTAGCGAAATTAAACCTCCTTTAACTTTTACAATTTAAAAAAGCATTGAAACTTATCCATCTAATCACGCAAGGGTTATTTAATGGAAACAGTAGTTACCTGCCTTCCGCCAGACAACTTGGCTGGGTTCAAAGACCTTGTTGGTATCCAGATAATTTCAACTCCAGATTACCTGATACATATTGCTGATCTCGATCTTCTTAATAAACACGCCAGTCAGTTATGTGCCATGCATGATACACGTTAGGCGATCATGTACCTATCGATACATGACTGATGAGGCAGATTTTTTCTCGCAGTAGGTTGCCATTTCTTTCTGCAGTAGATCAGATGCCATCCAAGGCTACAGAACCCGGTCTGTACTGATATTTACCCATAGCTTGGGAAGAAAAAGTGCATTCATACATTTCGCAAGGGAATTAACACGTAAGCGAATGTAATGGATTCAACTGGGAATTCGAGCTCGGTCCTCCGATTCAGTTAAGTGCCATGCGCGATACACTTTTAGGCGATCATGTATCTTTCGATACATGACTGATGAGGCAGATTTTTTTTTCTCGCAGTAGGTTGCCATTTCTTTTTGCAGTAGACCAGATGCCATCCAGGAATATAGAACCCGGTCTGTACTGCTATTTAACCATAGCTGGTGAGAAGAAGAGGATTCATATCTTTTCCAAGGGAATTCGAACTTGGCTCCAAGTACTCCACCGTGCCTCTTGACTTATTACCAATATGACTGTTTCATTATTTAATTTTTCTTTTCCTTTCATTTTCCGATTTTTATTTCAGAAAAAGTTCTATAAAATTATTTTAAATAGAATTTTTGATGTCGCAGGAAATGAAACCAAAAAAAAAATCATCTTTATTAACTGAAATGAAATTTTGATACTTTAAATCAGGTGAACAAGTATTGGTACGGTCAGATTTTATTATCAAAGTCAATGTTTTCTCCTCGAAATTCGTGTTAACCAACCAATGTTGGTAAGTTTCGGCATATGAATTTCAGTGTATGTAAAATGAACATTCTTTCATATCAACATATTTAATTAATAATTAATCAAATAAAGGTAAAAATAAATAAACAAAAATAAATAAATAAATAAATAAAGGTAAAAATAGATTACTTTACTATCCTGGTTTTATCCGAAATAAATACTGCAGTCTGCATAGTTCTTAGATATTTTCCAAATAAATCAATCTCTAGATAGAAGGATAAAGAGCATCACGAAAATATCTATAATTAAATAGAACGGTGTATGATCCAAGAAAATAGATTTCTTCTCCTAATTATAGACTGGATTTTTTTAAAAAATCCTCCTGACCATGTTTCAAAGATTTGATTTTAATCGAATATGTGGATGCGTGTCAGAATTTAAAATTATCAAGAATCTATTTCAACATGAATTTGTCCCATGTTTTGCTTAGATTATGAAAAATATATAAATAGAAAATACTAATGTTAAGAAAAGCTTACTACTGAAATGTTGTGCAGTTGTTCTGACACATTAACAAAAGTAAAAGAAATGTTGAAACTTTCAGCGCAATAGCAAACATGTTGGTTTTGATAAACTGTAAGACTGAACACACATTAAATGATTTTTGTAAAAAGGAATTTGAAAATTGCAAATCTATGGTGCGATATGTTTCAGGTAGTGAAAGAATGGACTAAAACTTAGCCTGCCTCCACTTTGTTTAATAATTGGAAGGGGTTGACTTCCTCACAGCCACAGTACTGAAGATAACTTGATGACTTTTAGGTATCTGACCAATTTGGTTCGACACAAGAATTTTCTTTATCAGAACAAGAGTTTAATATATATACACTTTATATGCCTACCTTCTATATGAAGTGAAATGTTTGGGCCCAAAATGAAAGACGTAATACAGTGGCAATAAGAAAGTTCACATCTATTCAGTTTTAAACTATGTATTAACAAAAACGTATTTTCCATATACAAGTAAATTGTTTGAAAACGAAAGATGTGCTACAAATCAGGCAACTGATAAATTAACGCAATTTGAAAACTTAATTTGTGCACTATATATTGTTGAAACATAATAAAATATCGAACGGTTTAAATATTCGTAATCATTTAAAATACATTGTATAATAATTGTTGAAAATAAAATAATTTTCACTCACCATTTACCATATTCCAACACAGAACTCTTTTATCGGTCGATTCTAATATTCCTTCCTAGGTGGTACTTCAAAGAGCTAATCAGTGTAACAAAGAAAATAACATGAACCAGCAAAGAACCTCCCGTCAAGAGTTGAGTTTTTACGTGTGGATATTAGCGAATTGAAGCCAAGTGTGATTTTTTTAAAATCTTTGTTAGTGGTTTGAACTTTTTACCCCTTCCATCTTTCTTTTTTTAGTTTTGTTTTCCGCTTCAAGCCGCATACCATTTTTTTCTAATTGACTTACTTTTTAATTTTTTAGTCAAATTCTAATTTTCACCCTCCTCCCACTTTAGTGTCTGGCTTTTTTAAGCAGAACTTTCATTTTTTGGTTTGTCTTATTTTCTTTTTCTTATTCTTTTTGCGTTTTTACGTGTGACTTGTTTTTTGGCATAGCCAAGCTTTGTTGAATTTTATTTGGTTTCTTGGCCCGTTTTTCTTGAGTTTTGTTGTAATGCAAATTAAAGAAAAGAAAATTACATTAACAGCACTAAGGTCGTGCTGCTAATGAGGGACTCTGAAAAATCACCGCCGGTAAAGAAACGGACCGGGCTTAAAACGGGCCAAAGAAAAGCCGCACCCTGTTTTTCTTGCGAGTTTTAGTACGTTGATTAGGGGTGGAGAGTTGCCAGCATCGGATTTGCCAATAATGGCAAATCCAACGCCGATAAGATCTCCAACGGACGCACAGGAATAATTGATTTCCCGTACAACTAACCATTAGTATGGGTTGCTTGCCAGAATTGAACATGTAACAGCAAGTCCATTTTTTCTCAGACATACCGCTACCTTATAGATTTTTATTGACTTATAAACCTAATGTTTGTTGGCATGGTCTGTTGTAAGAAAAATGTAACATAGCCGCGAGTCTGGCACGATCCTACAATCAGAGATTTCGTGGGTAGAGATCTTACCACTGAACCATTATCGCCGCCTTACAAATTCTTACCTAATAATTGAACTTGAAGTGGGGACTCTTTGGAATTGAAACCGCAAACTATGAGTCTGATTAACTTCGCCTCGGAACATATTAATTTTCATTTCAACTTTGACATTCACTAGGAAATTATTTCTAAATAGAATGATGAAAATTCATATTTGTTTCAAAGGTATATTTATTCTTAAGACTTTTTAAACCAGCCAACCAAAGTCTCGAAGTTTTATTATTGTTATGTAATTATTTTGAATTTAACTTCGACGTGTCAAAATATTCCCGCCGCTTCTGGGGTCTGGGGTTAATTTTTTTTAAGGATATAGTTTATATGGTTAACTGGTTATTGCACTTCTTTATTTTGAACATGGCCCGTTTAGACCGTTACAAAGTTAAAGTTATCATTTCTAATCGAATAGTAAGGATTACATGGGTCATTTATTGATTTATTAGCTAGCAGGTTTGAAAAGGCGGGTACAAAAATGACTGATGACGTGCGGACAGGGGCGAATTCGACATGATCTTCTGTACTTGGCCCTATCAAACCAAATGAAAAATCCTTGGAGAAATGGAAGGACTGAGACATTCCGCACAATTTAATACCAATTTTGAAGAGATTTCATCCACTGTAAAAAAATTACAAAGAAGTGAATTCTGAGCGATCCCCCAGTTTTGGACCGCAAGAAATTCCAACAAATTCACTAGCACAAGGTACCGCATTTTCGAATGTCACTCCTTCCCTACACAAGAGACTGAAATAATTCATTGACTCAAGGATTAAGCAGGACATTCTGCAGAAACTGATATCAATTTCATAAGGATTCCCTGGAGAGGAAAAGTTCAAATGCGATCTCATCGAGAAAACTGCTTTTCCGACACCGTAATTTGTCAACGGGCACAGCAGCGACACGGTCGAAGCTGAACTTTGCCCTATAAAACCAAATAGAAAATCATTCTAGACATGGATGGACTGAGAAATTCCGCACAATTTAATACCAATTTTGAAGAGATTTCAGTTAATGTAAAAAAGTTCTAAAGAAGTGAAAGGTGAGTGATCTCTCAGTTTCGGTCTGCATGAAAATTCCAACAAATTCACTAGCACAAGGTCCCCTATCATCGAAGGTCAATTGTCCCTACACAAGAGAGTTAAATAATTCTTTGATGCATAGTTTACGCAGGAAATACTGCACAATCTGATATCAATTTCATGAGAATTCCCTGGAGAGGAAAAAGTTGAAATGCGATCTCATCGAGCAAACCGCTTCTCGGACACCATAAATTGCAAAGAGTCACAGCAGAGACAAGGTCGAAGTATTACTTTGCTTATAAAACCAAATAAAAAAAACTTGTAGACATGGATATACTGAGTAAGTTGGCACATTTTAATATCAAATTTGAAGATATTTCAGCTCCACGAAAAAATTTATAAAGGAGTGAAATGTGAGTGTTCCCCCGGTTTACGTACGCATGAAAATTCCAACAAATTGACTAGCACAAGGGCCTGTATAGTCGAAGGTTACTCCCTCCCTACACAAGCGACTGAAATAATTCTTTAACACATGGATTCAGCAGGAAATTCCGCACAATTTGATACCTATTTCATGAAGATCGCCTAGAGAGGACAAAGTTAGAGGCTTCTATTATTACTAGGGCCTAAAACTGCAATGTTCGATGTCTGATTTAAGGCATATGTCTTGCACGAAAAGGACTGCAATTGCTTTTTTCTTTTCTTATGCATCAAACTGTATCGGAATCAATAATAAAATGTGTACAAATAAGAAATTTTCGAAATTGGCATTTTTGAGGATTCTATTACTACTAGGGCCTTAAACTGCAATGTTCGATGTGTGATTTAAGGCATATGTCTTGCACGAAAAGGACTGCAGTTGTTTTTTTGTTTTTTTCTTTTCTTATGCATCAAACTGTATAGGAATCAATAATACAATGTGAAGAAATAAGAAATTTTGGAAATTGGCATGTTTGAGGCTTCTATTACTAGTAGAGACTAAAACTGCAATGTTCGATGTCTGATTTAAGGCATATGTCTTGCACGAAAAGGACTGCAATTGCTTTTCTCTTTTCTTATGCATCAAACTGTATAGGAATCAATAATAAAATTTGTACAAATAAAACATTTTGGAAATTGGCATTTTTGAGGCTTCTATTACTACTACGGACTAAAGTGCATTGTTCGATGTCTTATTTAAAGCATACGTCTTGCACAAAAAGGACTGCAATTGCTTTTTTCTTTTCTTATGCATCAAACTGTATAGGAATCAATAACACAATGTGTACAAATAAGAAATTTTGGAAATTGGCATTTTTGAGGCTTCTATTACTACTAGGGTCTAAAACTGCAATTTTCGATGACTGATTTAAGGCATTTGTCTTGCAGGAAATGGACTGTAATTGCTTTTTTTTTCTTATGACTCAAACTGTATAGGAATCAATAATAAAATGTGAAGAAATAAGAGATGTTGGAAATTGACATTTTTGAGGCTCCTATTAATACTAGGGCCTAAAACTGCAATGTTCGATATCTGGTTTAAGGCATATATCTTGCACGAAAAGGACTGCAATGGCATTTTTCTATTCTTATGCATCAAACTGTATAGGAATCAATAATACAATGTGAAGAATTAAGAATTGTTGGAAATTGGCATTTTTGTGGCTTCTATTACTACTAGGGCCTAAAACTGCAATGTTCGATATCTGATTTAAGCCATATGTCTTGCACGAAAAGGACAGCAATTGCTTTTTTCTTTTCTTATGCATCAAACTCTATCAGAATCAATAATAAAATGTGTACACATACAACATTTTAGAAATTGGCATTTCTGAGCCTTCTACTACTACTACGGACTAAAGTGCATTGTTCGATGTCTTATTTAAAGCATATGTTTTGCACAAAAAGGACAGCAATTGCTTTTTTCTTTTCTTATGCATCTGTATAGGAATCAGTAACAAAATGTGTACAAATAAGAAATTTTGGAAATTGGCATTTTTGAGGCTTCTATTACTACTAGGGCCTAAAACTTCAATGTTTGATGTCTGATTTAAGGCATATGTCTTGCACGAAAAGGACTGCAGATGTTTTTTTTTCTTTTCTCATGCATCAAACAGTATAGGAATCAATAATACAATGTGTACAAATAAGAAATTTTGGAAATTGGCATTTTTGAGGCTTCTATTACTACTAGGGCCTAAAACTTCAATGTTTGATGTCTGATTTAAGGCATATGTCTTGCACGAAAAGGACTGCAGATGTTTTTTTTTCTTTTCTCATGCATCAAACAGTATAGGAATCAATAATACAATGTCTACAAATAAGAAATTTTGGAAATTGGCATTTTTGAGGCTTCTATTACTACTAGGGCCTAAAACTGCAATTTTCGATGACTGATTTAAGGCATTTGTCTTGCAGGAAATGGACTGTAATTGCTTTTTTTTTTCTTATGCCTCAAACTGTATAGGAATCAATAATAAAATGTGAAGAAATAAGAAATGTTGGAAATTGGCATTTTTGAGGCTCCTATTACTACTAGGGCCTAAAACTGCAATGTTCGATATCTGATTTAAGCCATATGTCTTGCACGAAAAGGACAGCAATTGCTTTTTTTCTTTTCTTATGCATCAAAGTGTATAGGAATCAATAATAAAATGTGTCTAAATAAGAGATTTTGTAAATTGGCATTTTTGAGGCTTCTATTACTACTAGGGCCTAAAACCGCGATGTTCGATGTCTGATTTAAGGCATATGTCTTGCACGAAAAGGACTGCAATTGCTTTTTTCTTTTCCCATGCATCAAATTGTATAGGAATCAGTAACAAAATGTGTACAAATAAGAAATTTTGGAAATTGGCATTTTTGAGGCTTCTATTACTACTAGGGCCTAAAACTGCAATGTTCGATATCTGGTTTAAGGCATATATCTTGCACGAAAAGGACTGCAATTGCTTTTTTTCTATTCTTATGCATCAAATTGTATAGGAATCAATAATACAGTGTGAAGAATTAAGAATTGTTGGAAATTGGCATTTTTGAGGCTTCAATTACTACTAGGGCCTAAAACTGCAATGTTCGATATCTGATTTAAGCCATATGTCTTGCACGAAAAGGACAGCAATTGCTTTTTTCTTTTCTTATGCTTGAAACTGTATCGGAATCAATAATAAAATGTGTACAGATACAACATTTTGGAAATTGGCATTTCTGAGCCTTCTATTACTTCTAGGGACTAAAACTGCAATGTTCGATATCTAATTTAAGGCATATGTTTTGCACGGAAAGGACTGCAATTGCTTTTTTCTTTTCTTATTCATCAAACTGTATAGGAATAAATAATAAAATGTGTACAAATAAGAAATTTTGGAAATTAGCATTTTTGAGGCTACTGTTACTACTAGGGCCTAAAACTGCAATGTTCGATAACAGATTTAAGGCATATATCTTGCACGGAAAGGACAGCAATTGCTTTTTTCTTTTCTAATTCATCAAACTGTATAGGAATCAATAATAAAATGTGTACAAATAAAAAATCTTGGAAATTGGCATTTCTGAGACTTCTAGGGCCTAAAACTGCATTGTTCGAAGTCTTAAAAAGATATAATTCATATGTCTAGCACAAAAAGGAATGCAATTGCTTTTTTCTTTTCTCATGCATCAAACTCTATAGGAATAAATAGTAAAATGTGTACAAATAAAAAAATTTGGAAATTGGCATTTTAAGGCTTCTATTACAATTTATAAAGCACTGAATTGGGGGAGGCCCCCCAGTTTTGGTCCGCATGAAAATTCCAACAAATTCACTAATGCTAGGTCCCGAATCATCGAAGGTCACTCCCTCCCCACACAAGCGACTGAAATAATTCTTTGACCGATGGAGTCAGCAGGAAATTCCCCACAATCTAACATGTATCTCATGAGGATCTCCTAGAGAGGAAAAAGTTGAAATGCGATCTCTTCGAGCAAACCACTTTTCGGACACCGTAAATTGCCAACGGTGACAGCAGCGACATGGTCGAAACTGCATTTTCCCGCCTAAAAGCGAATGAAAAATGCTTGTAGCCATGCACAGAGTGAGAGATTCCGCACAATTTGATACCAATTTTGAAGAGATTTCATCTACTGGAAAAAAGTTATAAAGAAGTTAAATGTGAGTGATCCTCCTGTTTTGGTCTGCCTGAAAATTCCAACAAATTCACTAACACACGGCCCCGTATCATTGAAGGTCACTTTCTCCCCACACAAGTGACTGAAATAATTCTTTGACCCATGGAGTAAGCAGGAAATTCCACACAATGATATCTATTTCATTAGGATTCCCTAGAGAGGACAAAGTGGAAATGCGATCTCATCAAGCCAACCGCTTTTCGCACAGCTTAAATTGCCAACGTTCACAGCAGCGACATTATTTTCCCTATAAATCCGAATTAAATATCCTTGTATAAGTGGATGTATAGATAAATTTCCTACAATACTAATTTTTTAAATATTTCATTTAATGGAAAAAAATTAAAAAGAATTGAAACTTTACTGATCCCCCAGTTTTGGGCCGTATTAAAATTCTATCAAATCCCTTATAAGAAGTCCTATTCAAACGCCTGAAAAAAATTTTTTTCAACATGGATTAAGCAAGTAATTCCCTAACATTTGATATCAATTTCATAACTATTCTATAGACGGGGAAAAGTTGAAATCCGGAGTCCTCAATCAAACCGGTTTTTGGATGCCGTAAATTTTCAAAGAATGCACCAAAGACATGGTTGCACCTCCAGTTTGCTCTATTCAACAAAATGTATAATCTTTGTAGACATGGATTAATTAACAAATATCCTACAATTTAATACTAATTTTTAAATTATTTCATTCAATGTAAAAAAAATAAAAAAAGAAATATGACTGATCCCCCACTTTCGGGCTGTACTAAAAATTCCCACAAATCCACTAACAAGTTGCCACTTCATCCAATCCCACGTTGTCCTTATTCAACTGACTGAAAAAAAATTTTAAACCTGGTTTAAGGAAAATATCCATCACATTTGATATCAAATTTATAAGTATTCTATAGAAACAAAAAAGTGGGATTCCAGATTCATCGAGCAAACCGTTTTTTGTATGCCTTTCATTTTCAAAGTAGACGAGAGAAATCATATAAATGGGATTTACATGAAAAAGATTGTGGGCAGAAAATGGGTGATCACTGTACATTTCTCTTCTTTTTCCTATTTATATTTCTATTTTACTTCCACAATTTAGCATTATGGACAGGGAAAGACCTAATCTAAGATCTGCAAACAAATATTTTGCCTTCAAATTCATACCGTGATCGTAGCATGCATGGACTTGACTCATATGACTGGGATTTACATGAAAAAGATTGTGGCCAGAAAATGGATGATCACTGTATATTTCTCTTCTGTTTCCTATTACTATTTCTATTTTACTTTCTTAATTTAGCATTATGGACAGGGAAAGACCTAATCTAAGATCTGCAAAAAAATATTTTGCCTTCAAATTCATACCGTGATCGTAGCATGCATGGACTCGACTCATATGACTGGGATTTCCATGAAAAAGATTGTGGGCACAAAATGCGTGATCACTGAACATTTCTCTTCTGTTTCCTATATATATTTCTATTTTACTGCCTTAATTTAGCATTTTGGACAGGGAAAACCTAATCTAAGATCTGCAAAAAAATATTTTGCCTTCAAATTCATACCGTGATCGTAGCATGCATGGACTCGACTCATATGACTGGGATTTCCATGAAAAAGATTGTGGACAGAAAATGCGTGATCTCTGTACATTTCAGTTCTGTTTCCTATTACTATTTCTATTTTACTTCCTTAATTTAGCATTATGGACAGGGAAAGACCTAATCTAAGATCAAAAAAATATTTTATCTTCAAATTCATCCCGTGATCGTAGCATGCATGGACTCGACTCATATGACTGGGATTTCCATGAAAAACATTGTGGGCACAAAATGGGTGATCACTGTACATTGGTCTTATTTTTCCTATTTATATTTCTATTTTACTTCCTCAATTTAGCATTATGGACAGGGAAAGACCTAATCTAAGATCAACAAAAAAATATTTTGCCTTTAAATTCATACCGTGATCATAGCATGCATGGAATTGACTCCTATGACTGGGATTTCCATGAAAAAGTTTGTGGGCAGAAAATGGGTGATCACTGTACATTTCTCTTCTGTTTCCTATTTATATTTCTATTTTACTTCCTCAATTTAGCATTATGGACAGGGAAAGACCTAATCTAAGATCTGCAAAAAAATATTTTGCCTTCAAATTCATACCGTGATCGTAGCATGCATGGACTCGACTCATATGACTGGGATTTCCATGAAAAAGATTGTGGGCAGAAAATGGGTGATCACTGTACATTTCTCTTCTGTTTCCTATTTATATTTATATTTCACTTACTCAATTTAGCATTGTGGACAGGGAAAAACCTAATCTAAGATCTGCAAAAAATATTTTGCCTTCAAATTCATACCGTGATCGTAGCATGCATGGACTGGGATTTCCATGAAAAAGATTGTGGGCAGAAAATGGGTGATCACTGTATATTTCTCTTCTGTTTCCTATTACTATTTCTATTTTACTTCCTTAATTTAGCATTATGGACAGGGAAAGACCTAATCGAAGATCTGCAAAAAAATATTTTGCCTTCAAATTCATACCGTGATCGTAGCATGCATGGACTCGACTCATATGACTGGGATTTCCATGAAAAAGATTGTGGGCACAAAATGGGTGATCACTGTACATTTCTCTGCTGTTTCCTATTTATATTTATATTTAACTTCTTCAATTTAGCATTGTGGACAGGGAAAGACCTAATCTAAGATCTGAAAAAAAATATTTCGCCTTCAAATTCATACCTTGATCGTAGCATGCATGGACTCGACTCATATGACTGGGATTTCCATGAAAAAGATTGTGGGCACAAAATGGGTGATCACTGTACATTTCTCTTCTGTTTCTTATTTATATTTCTATTTTACTTCCTCAATTTAGCATTATGGACAGGGAAAGACCTAATCTAAGTTCTGCAAAAAAATATTTTGCCTTCAATTTCATACCGTGATCGTAGCATGCATGGACTCGACTCATATGACTGGGATTTCCATGAGAAAGATTGTGGGCACAAAATGGGTGATCACTGTATATTTCTGTTCTGTTTCCTATTACTATTTCTATTTTACTTCCTTAATTTAGCATTATGGACAGGGAAAGACATAATCGAAGATCTGCAAAAAAATATTTTGCCTTCAAATTCATATATTGTGATCGTAGCATGCATGGACTCGACTCATATGACTGGGATTTCCATGAAAAAGATTGTTGGCACAAAATGGGTGATCACTGTACATTTTTCTTCTGTTTCCTATTTATATTTATATTTTACTTCATTAATTTACCATTATGGACAGGGAAAGACCTAATCTAAGATCTGCAAAAAAATATTTTGCCTTCAAATTCATATCGTGATCGTAGCATGCATAGACTCGACTCATACGACTGGGATTTCCATGAAAATGATTGTGGGCAGAAAATGGGTGATCACTGTACATTTCTCTATGATTTTCTATTTCTATTTATATTTTACTTCCTTAATTTAGCATTATGGACAGGGAAAGACCTAATCTAAGATCTGCAAAAAAATATTTTCCTTCAAATTCATACCGTGATCGTAGCATGCATGGACTCGACTCATATGACTGGGACGTCCATGAAAAAGTTAGTGGGCACAAAATGGGAAACCACTGTATATTTCTCTTCTGTTTCCTATTTATATTTATATTTTACTTCCTCAATTTAGCTTTATGGACAGGGAAAGACCTAATCTAAGATCTGCAAAAAAATATTTTGCCTTTAAATTCATACCGTGATCGTAGCATGCATGGAGTCGACTCATATGACTGGGATTTCCATGAAAAAGATTGTGGGCAGAAAATGGGTGATCACTGTACATTTCACTTCTGTTTCCTATTTATATTTATATTTTACTTCCTTAATTTAGCATTATGGACACGGAAAGACCTTATCTAAGATCTGCAAAAAAATATTTTGCCTTCAAATTCATATCATGATTGTAGCATTCCTGGACGTGACTCATATGACTGGGATTTCCATGAAAAAGATTGTTGGCAGAAAATGGGTGATCACTGTATATTTCTCTTCTGTTTCCTATTTATATTTATATTTTACTTTCTTAATTTAGCATTATGGACAGGGAATGACTTACTCTAAGATCTGCAAAAAAATATTTTGCCTTCAAATTCATACCGTGATCATAGCATGCATGGACTCGACTCATATGACTAGGATTTCCATGAAAAAGATTGTGGGCAGAAAATGGGTGATCAGTGTACATTTCTCTTCTGTTTCCTATTCATATTTATATTTTACTTCATTAATTTGCCATTACGGACCAGGAAAGATCTAATCTAAGATCTGCAAGAAAATATTTTGCCTTCAAATTAATACTGTGATAGTAGAGTGCATGGACTCGACTCATATCACTGGGATTTCCATGAAAAAGTTTGTGTACAGAAAATGGGTGATCACTGTACATTTCTCTTCTGTTTCCTATTTATATTTCTGTTTTACTTCCTCAATTTAGCATTATGGACAGGGTAAGACCTAATTTAAAATCTGCAAAAAAATATTTTGCCTTCAATTTCATACCGTGATCGTACCATGTATGGACTCGACTCATATGACTGGGATTTCCATGAAAAATATTGTGTGTAGAAAATGGCTGATCACTACACATTTCTCTTCTGTTTCCTATTTATATTTCTATTTTACTTCCTTAATTTAGCATTATGGACAGGGAAAGACAAAATCTAAGATCTGCAAAAAAATATTTTCCTTCAAATTCATACCGTGAACGTAGCATGCATGGACTCGAATCATATGACTATGATTTCCATGAAAAAATTAGTGGGCACAAAATGGGAAACCACTGTATATTTCTCTTCTGTTTCCTATTTATATTTATATTTTACTTTCTTAATTTAGCATTATGGACAGGGAATGACCTAATCTAAGATCTGCAAATAAATATTTTGCCTTCAAATTCATACCGTGATCGTAGCATGCATGGACTCGACTCATATGATTGGGATTTCCATGAAAAAGATTGTGGGCAGAAAATGGGTGATCACTGTACATTTCTCTTCTGTTTCCTATTTATATTTTTATTTTTCTTCCCCAATTTAACATTATGGATAGGGAAAGACCTAATCTAAGATTTGCAAAAAATATTTTGCCTTGAAATTCATACCGTGATCGTAGCATGCACGGACTCGACTCATATGACTGGGATGTCCACGAGAAAGATTGTCGGCAGAAAATGGGTGACCACTGTACATTTCTCTTTTGTTTCCTATTTATATTTATATTTTACTTCCTTAATTTAGCATTATGGTCAGGGAAAGACCTAATCTAGGATCTGTAAAAAAATATTTTTCCTTCAAATTCATGCCGTGATCGTAGCATGCATGGACTCGATTCATATGACTGGGATTTCCATGAAAAAGTTTGTGGGCAGAAAATGGCTGATCACTGTACATTTCTCTTCTGTTTCCTATTGCTATTTCTATTTTACTTCCTTAATTTAGCATTATGGACAGAGAAAGACCTAATCTAAGATCTGCAAATAAATATTTTGCCTTCAAATTCGTACCGTGATCGTAGCATGCATGGACTCGACTCATATGACTGGGATTTCCATGAAAAAGATTGTGGGCAGAAAATGGGTGATCACTGTACATTTCTCTTCTGTTTCCTATTTATATTTAACTTCCTTAATTTAGCATTATGGCCAGGGAAAGACCTAATCTAAGATCTGCAAATAAATATTTTGCCTTAAATTCATACCTTGATCGTAGTATACATGGACTTGACTCATATGACTAGAATTTCCATGAAAAAGATTGTGGACAGAAAATGGGTGATCACTGTACATTTCTCTTCTGTTTCCTATTTATATTTTTGTTTTCCTTCCTCAATTTAGCATTATGGACAGGGAAAGAACTAATCTAAAATCTGCAAAAAAATATTTTGCCTTCAAATTCATATCGTGATCGTAGCATGCATAGATTCGACTCATATGACTGGGATTTCCATGAAAAAGATTGTGGGCAGAAAATGTGTGATTACTTGAATATTTCTCTTCTGTTTCTATTCATATTTCTATTTTACTTCCTTAATTTAGCATTATAGACAGGAAAAGACCTTATCTAAGATCTGCAAAAAAAAATTTTGCCTTCAAATTCATACTGTGATCGTAGCATGCATGGACTCGGCTCATATGACTGGGATTTCCATGACAAAGATTGTGGGCAGAAAATGGGTGATCACTGTACATTTCTCTTCTGTTTCCTATTTATATTTATATATTCCTTCCTTAATTTAGCATTATGGACTGGGAAAGACCTAATCTAAGTTCTGCAAAAAAATATTTTGCCTTGAAATTCATATCGTGATCGTAGCATGCATGGACCCAACCCATATGACTGGGATTTCCATGATAAAGATTGTGGGCACAAAATGGGTGATCACTGTACATTTCACTTGTGTTTCCTATTTCTATTTTACTTCCTTAATTTAGCATTATGGACAGGGAAAGACCTAATCTAAGATCTGCAAATAAATATTTTGCCTTCAAATTCGTACCGTGATCGTAGCATGCATGGACTCGACTCATATGACTGGGAATTCCATGAAAAAGATTGTGTGCAGAAAATAGGTGATCACTGTACATTTCTCATCTGTTTCCCATTACTATTTCTATTTTACTTCCTCAATTTAGCATTATGGACAGGGAAAGACCTAATCTAAAATCTGCAAAAAAATATTTTTCCTTCAAATTCATACCGTGACCGTAGCATGCATGGACTCTACTCATATGACTGGGATTTCCATGAAAAAGTTAGTGGGCACAAAATGGGAAACCACTGTATATTTCTCTTCTGTTTCCTATTTATATTTATATTTTACTTCCTCAATTTAGCTTTATGGACAGGGAAAGACCTAATCTAAGATCTGCAAAAAAATATTTTGCCTTTAAATTCATACCGTGATCGTAGCATGCATGGAGTCGACTCATATGACTGGGATTTCCATGAAAAAGATTGTGGGCAGAAAATGGGTGATCACTGTACATTTCACTTCTGTTTCCTATTTATATTTATATTTTACTTCCTTAATTTAGCATTATGGACACGGAAAGACCTTATCTAAGATCTGCAAAAAAATATTTTGCCTTCAAATTCATATCATGATTGTAGCATTCCTGGACGTGACTCATATGACTGGGATTTCCATGAAAAAGATTGTTGGCAGAAAATGGGTGATCACTGTATATTTCTCTTCTGTTTCCTATTTATATTTATATTTTACTTTCTTAATTTAGCATTATGGACAGGGAATGACTTACTCTAAGATCTGCAAAAAAATATTTTGCCTTCAAATTCATACCGTGATCATAGCATGCATGGACTCGACTCATATGACTGGGATTTCCATGAAAAAGATTGTGGGCAGAAAATGGGTGATCAGTGTACATTTCTCTTCTGTTTCCTATTCATATTTATATTTTATTTCATTAATTTGCCATTACGGACCAGGAAAGATCTAATCTAAGATCTGCAAGAAAATATTTTGCCTTCAAATTAATACTGTGATAGTAGAGTGCATGGACTCGACTCATATCACTGGGATTTCCATGAAAAAGTTTGTGTACAGAAAATGGGTGATCACTGTACATTTCTCTTCTGTTTCCTATTTATATTTCTGTTTTACTTCCTCAATTTAGCATTATGGACAGGGTAAGACCTAATTTAAAATCTGCAAAAAAATATTTTGCCTTCAATTTCATACCGTGATCGTACCATGTATGGACTCGACTCATATGACTGGGATTTCCATGAAAAATATTGTGTGTAGAAAATGGCTGATCACTACACATTTCTCTTCTGTTTCCTATTTATATTTCTATTTTACTTCCTTAATTTAGCATTATGGACAGGGAAAGATAAAATCTAAGATCTGCAAAAAAATATTTTCCTTCAAATTCATACCGTGAACGTAGCATGCATGGACTCGAATCATATGACTATGATTTCCATGAAAAAATTAGTGGGCACAAAATGGGAAACCACTGTATATTTCTCTTCTGTTTCCTATTTATATTTATATTTTACTTTCTTAATTTAGCATTATGGACAGGGAATGACCTAATCTAAGATCTGCAAATAAATATTTTGCCTTCAAATTCATAACGTGATCGTAGCATGCTTGGACTCGACTCATATGATTGGGATTTCCATGAAAAAGATTGTGGGCAGAAAATGGGTGATCACTGTACATTTCTCTTCTGTTTCCTATTTATATTTTTATTTTTCTTCCCCAATTTAACATTATGGATAGGGAAAGACCTAATCTAAGATTTGCAAAAAATATTTTGCCTTGAAATTCATACCGTGATCGTAGCATGCACGGACTCGACTCATATGACTGGGATGTCCACGAGAAAGATTGTCGGCAGAAAATGGGTGACCACTGTACATTTCTCTTTTGTTTCCTATTTATATTTATATTTTACTTCCTTAATTTAGCATTATGGTCAGGGAAAGACCTAATCTAGGATCTGTAAAAAAATATTTTTCCTTCAAATTCATGCCGTGATCGTAGCATGCATGGACTCGATTCATATGACTGGGATTTCCATGAAAAAGTTTGTGGGCAGAAAATGGCTGATCACTGTACATTTCTCTTCTGTTTCCTATTGCTATTTCTATTTTACTTCCTTAATTTAGCATTATGGACAGAGAAAGACCTAATCTAAGATCTGCAAATAAATATTTTGCCTTCAAATTCGTACCGTGATCGTAGCATGCATGGACTCGACTCATATGACTGGGATTTCCATGAAAAAGATTGTGGGCAGAAAATGGGTGATCACTGTACATTTCTCTTCTGTTTCCTATTTATATTTAACTTCCTTAATTTAGCATTATGGCCAGGGAAAGACCTAATCTAAGATCTGCAAATAAATATTTTGCCTTAAATTCATACCTTGATCGTAGTATACATGGACTTGACTCATATGACTAGAATTTCCATGAAAAAGATTGTGGACAGAAAATGGGTGATCACTGTACATTTCTCTTCTGTTTCCTATTTATATTTTTGTTTTCCTTCCTCAATTTAGCATTATGGACAGGGAAAGAACTAATCTAAAATCTGCAAAAAAATATTTTGCCTTCAAATTCATATCGTGATCGTAGCATGCATAGATTCGACTCATATGACTGGGATTTCCATGAAAAAGATTGTGGGCAGAAAATGTGTGATTACTTGAATATTTCTCTTCTGTTTCCTATTCATATTTCTATTTTACTTCCTTAATTTAGCATTATAGACAGGAAAAGACCTTATCTAAGATCTGCAAAAAAAAATTTTGCCTTCAAATTCATACTGTGATCGTAGCATGCATGGACTCGGCTCATATGACTGGGATTTCCATGACAAAGATTGTGGGCAGAAAATGGGTGATCACTGTACATTTCTCTTCTGTTTCCTATTTATATTTATATATTCCTTCCTTAATTTAGCATTATGGACTGGGAAAGACCTAATCTAAGTTCTGCAAAAAAATATTTTGCCTTGAAATTCATATCGTGATCGTAGCATGCATGGACCCAACCCATATGACTGGGATTTCCATGATAAAGATTGTGGGCACAAAATGGGTGATCACTGTACATTTCACTTGTGTTTCCTATTTCTATTTTACTTCCTTAATTTAGCATTATGGACAGGGAAAGACCTAATCTAAGATCTGCAAATAAATATTTTGCCTTCACATTCGTACCGTGATCGTAGCATGCATGGACTCGACTCATATGACTGGGAATTCCATGAAAAAGATTGTGTGCAGAAAATAGGTGATCACTGTACATTTCTCATCTGTTTCCCATTACTATTTCTATTTTACTTCCTCAATTTAGCATTATGGACAGGGAAAGACCTAATCTAAAATCTGCAAAAAAATATTTTTCCTTCAAATTCATACCGTGACCGTAGCATGCATGGACTCTACTCATATGACTGGGATTTCCATGAAAAAGATTGTGGGCACGAAATGGGTGATCAATGTATATTTCTCTTCTGTTTCCTATTACTATTTCTATTTTACTTCCTCTATTTAGCATTATGGACAGGGAAAGACCTAATCTAAGATCTGCAAAAAAATATTTTGCCTTCAAATTCATACCGTGATCGTAGCATGCATGGACTCGACTCATATGACTGGGATTTCCATGAAAAAGATTGTGGATAGAAAATGGTTGATCACTGTACATTTCTCTTCTTTTTCCTATTTATATTTCTATTTTACTTCCTTAATTTCGCATTGAGGACAGGGAAAGGCCTAATCTAAGATCTGAAAAAAAATATTTTGCCTTCAACTTCATACCGTGATCGTAGCATGCATGGACTCGACTCATATGACAGGAATTTCCATGAAAAATATTGTGGGTACAAAATGGGTGATCACTGTATATTTCTCTTCTGTTTCCCATTACTATTTCTCATTTACTTCCTTAATTTAGCATTATGGACAGGGAAAGACCTAATCTAAAATCTGCAAAAAAATATTTTGCTTTAAATTCATACCGTGATCGTAGCATGCATGGACTAGACTCATATGACAGGGATTTCCATGAAAAAGATTGTGGGCACAAAATGGGTGATCACTGTACATTTCTCTTTTGTTTCCCATTACTATTTCTATTTTAATTCCTCAATTTAGCATTATGGACAGGGAAAGTCCTAATCTAAGATCTGCAAAAAAATATTTTGCCTTCAAATTCATACCGTGATCGTAGCATGGATGGACTCGACACATATGACTGGGATTTCCATGCAAAAGATTGTGGGCAGGAAATGGGTGATCACTGTACATTTCTCTATGATTTCCTATTTATATTTATATTTTACTTCCTTCATTTACCATTATGGACAGGGAAAGACCTAATCTAAGATCTGCAAAAAAATATTTGGCCTTCTAATTCATACCGTGATCGAATCATGCATGGACTCGACTCATATTACTAGGATTTCGATGAAAAAGATTGTGGGCAGAAAATGGGTGATCTCTGTGCATTTCACTTCTGTTTACTATTTATATTTATATTTTACTTCCTTAATTTAGCATTATGGACAGGGAAACACCTAATCTAAGATCTGGCCTTCTAATTCATACCGTGACCGTAGCATGCATGGACTCGACTCATATGACTGGGATTTCCATGAAAAAGATTGTGGGCAGAAAATGGGTGATCACTGTACATTTCTCTTCTGTTTCCTATTTATATTTATATTTAACTTCCTTAATTTAGCATTATGGACAGGGAAAGACCTAATCTAAGATCTGCAAAAAAATATTTTGCCTTCAAATTCATACCGTGATCGTAGCATGCATGGATTCGACTCATATGACTGGGATTTCCTTGAAAAAATTGTGGGCACAAAATAATTGATCACTGTACATTTCACTTCAGTTTCCTATTTATAATTTACTTCCTTACTTTAGCATAATGGACAGGGAAAGACCTAATCTAAGATCTGCAAAAAAATATTTTACCTTTAAATTCATACCGTGATCGTAGCATGCATGGACTCGACTCATATGACTGGGATTTCCATGAAAAAGATTGCGGGCAGAAAATGGGTGATCACTGTACATTTCTCTTCTGTTTCCTATTTATATTTATATTTAACTTCCTTAATTTAGCATTGTGGACAGGGAAAGACCTAATCTAAGATCTGCAAAAAAATATTTTGCCTTCAAATTCATACCGTGATCGTAGCATGCATGGACTCGACTCATATGACTGGGATTTCCATGAAAAAGATTGTGGGCACAAAATGGGTGATCACTGTACATTTCTCTTCTGTTTCCTATTTATATTTTACTTCCTTCATTTACCATTATGGACAGGGAAAGACCTAATCTAAGATCTGCAAAAAAATATTTGGCCTTCTAATTCATACCGTGATCGAATCATGCATGGACTCGACTCATATTACTAGGATTTCGATGAAAAAGATTGTGGGCAGAAAATGGGTGATCTCTGTGCATTTCACTTCTGTTTACTATTTATATTTATATTTTACTTCCTTAATTTAGCATTATGGACAGGGAAACACCTAATCTAAGATCTGGCCTTCTAATTCATACCGTGACCGTAGCATGCATGGACTCGACTCATATGACTGGGATTTCCATGAAAAAGATTGTGGGCAGAAAATGGGTGATCACTGTACATTTCTCTTCTGTTTCCTATTTATATTTATATTTAACTTCCTTAATTTAGCATTATGGACAGGGAAAGACCTAATCTAAGATCTGCAAAAAAATATTTTGCCTTCAAATTCATACCGTGATCGTAGCATGCATGGATTCGACTCATATGACTGGGATTTCCTTGAAAAAATTGTGGGCACAAAATAATTGATCACTGTACATTTCACTTCAGTTTCCTATTTATAATTTACTTCCTTACTTTAGCATAATGGACAGGGAAAGACCTAATCTAAGATCTGCAAAAAAATATTTTACCTTTAAATTCATACCGTGATCGTAGCATGCATGGACTCGACTCATATGACTGGGATTTCCATGAAAAAGATTGTGGGCACAAAATGGGTGATCACTGTACATTTCTCTTCTGTTTCCTATTTATATTTAACTTCCTTAATTTAGCATTGTGGACAGGGAAAGACCTAATCTAAGATCTGCAAAAAAATATTTTGCCTTCAAATTCATACCGTGATCGTAGCATGCATGGATTCGACTCATATGACTGGGATTTCCATGTAAAAGATTGTGGGCAGAAAATGGGTGATCACTGTACATTTCTCTTCTGTTTCCTATTTATATTTATATTTAACTTCCTTAATTTAGCATTGTGAACAGGGAAAGACCTAATCTAAGATCTGCAAAAAAATATTTTGCCTTCAAATTCATACCGTGATCGAAGCATGCATGGATTCGACTCATATGACTGGGATTTCCATGAAAAGGATTTTGGGCTCAAAATGGGTGATCACTGTACATTTCTCTTCTGTTTCCTATTTATATTTATATTTTACTTCCTTAATTTAGCATTATGGACAGGGAAAGAACTAATCTAAGATCTGCAAAAAAATATTTTGCCTTCAAATTCATACCGTGATCGTAGCATGCATGGACTCGACTCATATGATTGGGATTTCCATGAAAAAGATTGTGGGCACAAAATGGGTGATCACTGTACATTTCTCTTATGTTTCCTATTTATATTTATATTTTACTTCCTTAATTTAGCATTGTGGACAGGGAAAGACCTAATCTAAGATCTGCAAAAAAATATTTTCCCTTCAAATTCATACCGTGATTGTAGCATGCATGGACTCGACTCATATGTCTGGGATTTCCAGGAAAAAGATTGTGGGCAGTAAATGGGTGATCACTGTACATTTCTCTTCTGTTTCCTATTTATATTTATATTTTACTTACTTAATTTATCATTATGGACAGGGAAAAACCTAATCTAAGATCTGCAAAAAAATATTTTGCCTTCAAATTCATACCGTGATCGTGGCATGCATGTAGTCGACTCATATGACTGGGACTTCCATGAAAAATATTGTGGGCAGAAAATGGGTGATCACTCTCCATTTCTTTTCTGTTTTCTATTTATATTTATATTTTACTTCCTTAATTTAGTATTATGAACTGGGAAAGTTCTAATGCAAAATCTGGAAAAAAATATTTTGCCTTCAAATTCATACCGTGATCGTAGCATGCATGGACTCGTCTCATACGACTGGGATTTCCATGAAAAAGATTGTGGCCAGAAACGTGTGATCACTGTACATTTCTCTTCTGTTTCCTATTTATATTTATATTTTACTTCCTCAATTTAGCATTATGGACAGGGAAAGACTTAATCTAAGATCTGCAAAAAAATATTTTGCCTTCAAATTCATACCGTGATTGTAGCATGCGTGGTCTACGACTCATATGACTGGGATTTCCATGAAAAAGATTGTGGGCAGAAAATGGGTGATCACTCTATATTTCTGTTCTGTTTCTTTTTTATATTTCTATTTTACTTCCTTAATTTGGCATTATGGTCAGGGAAAGACCTAATCTAAAATCAGCAAAAAAATATTTTGCCTTCAAATTTATTCCGTGATCGTAGCATGCATGGACTCGATTCATATGACTGGGATTTCCATGAAAAAGATTGTGGGCAGAAAATAAGTGATCAATTTACATTTCTCTTCTGTTTCCTATTTATATTTATATTTTACTTCCATAATTTAGCATTATGGACAGGGAAAGACCTAATCTAAAATCTGCAAAAAATATTTTACATTCAAATTCATACCGTGATCGTAGTATGCATGGACTCGACTCATATGACTGGGATTTCAATGATAAATATAGTCGGCACAAAATGGGAGATCACTGTATATTTCTCTTCTGTTTCCTATTTACATTTATATTTTACTTACTTTATTTAGCATTATGGACAGGCAAATACCTAATCTAAGGTCTGCAAAAATAAATTTTGCCTTCAAATTCATACCGTGATCGTAGCATGCATGGACTCTACTCATATGACTGGGATTTCCATGAAAAAGATTGTGGGCATAAAATGGATGATCACTGTACATTTCTCTTCTGTTTCCTATTTATATTTCTATTTTACTTCTTTAATTTAGCATTATAGACAGGGAAAGATTTCATCTAAAATCTGCAAAAAAATATTTTGCCTTCACATTCATACCGTGATCGTAGCATGCATGGACTCGACTCATATGTCTGGGATTTATATGAAAAAGATTGTGGGCAGAAAATGGGTGATAGCTGTACATTTCTCTTCTGTTTCCTATTTATATTTATATTTTACTTCCTCAATTTAGCATTCTGGACAGGGAAAGACCTAATCTAAGATCTGCAAAAAAATATTTTGCCTTCAAATTCATACCGTGATCATAGCATGCATGGACTCGGCTCATATGACTGGGATTTCCATGAAAAAGATTGTGGGCAGAAAATGGGTGATCACTGTACATTTCTCTTCTATTTGCTATTTATATTTATATTTTACTTCCTCAATTTAGCATTATGGACAGGGAAAGACCTAATCTAAGATCTGCAAAAAAACATTTTGCCTTCAAATTCATACCGTGATCGTGGCATGCATGGACTCAACACATATGACTGGGATTTCCATGAAAAAGAATGTGGGCAGAAAATGGGTGATAACTGTACATTTCTCTTCTGTTTCCTACTTATATTTCTATTTTACTTCCTCAATTTAGACTTATGGACAGGGAAAGACCTAATCTAAGACCTGCAAAAAATATTTTGCCTTCAAATTCATACCGTGATCGTAGCATGCATGGACTCGACTCATATGACTGGGATTTCCATAAAAAAGATTGTCGGCCGAAAATGAGTGATCACTGTACATTTCTCTGCTGTTTCCTATTTATATTTATATTTTACTTCCTCAATTTAGCATTATGGACAGGGAAAGACCTAATCTAAAATGTGCAAAAAAATATTTTGCCTTCAAATTCATACCGTGATAGTAGCATGCATGGACTCGACTCATATGACTGGGATTTATATGAAAAAGATTGTGGGCAGAAAATGGATGATAACTGTACATTTCTCTTCTGTTTCCTATTTATATTTATATTTTACTTCCTCAATTTAGCATTATGGACAGGGAAATACCTAATCTAAGATCTGCAAAAAAATATTTTGCCTTCAAATTCATACCGTGATCGTAGCATGCATGGATTCGACTCGTATGACTGGCATTTCCATGAAAAAGATTGTGGGCAGAAAATGGGTGATAACTGAACATTTCACTTCTGTTACCTACTTATATTTCTATTTTACTTCCTCAATTTAGCATTAGGGACAGGGAAAGACCTAATCTAAGAAATGCAAAAAAATATTTTGCCTTCAAAATCATACCGTGATCGTAGGATGCATGGATTCGACTAGTATGACTGGGATTTCCATGAAAAAGAATGTAGGCAGAAAATGGGTGATAACTGTACATTTCTCTTCTGTTTCCTACTTATATTTCTATTTTACTTCCTCAATTTAGCATTATGGACAGGGAAAGACCTAATCTAAGACCTGCAAAAAATATTTTGCCTTCAAATTCATACCGTGATCGTAGCATGCATGGACTCGACTCATATGACTGGGATTTCCATGAAAAAGATTGTGGGCAGAAAATGGGTGATCACTGAACATTTCTCTTCTGGTTCCCATTTATATTTCTATTTTAATTCCTTAATTTAGCATTATCGACAGGGAAAGACCTAAACTAAGATCTGCAAAATAATATTTTGCCTTCAAATTCATACCGTGATCGTAGCATGCATGGACTCGACACATATGACTGGGATTTCCATGAAAAAGATTGTGGGCAGAAAATGGATGATAACTGTACATTTCTCTTCTGTTTCCTATTTATATTTATATTTTACTTCCTCAATTTAGCATTATGGACAGGGAAATACCTAATCTAAGATCTGCAAAAAAATATTTTGCCTTCAAATTCATACCGTGATCGTAGCATGCATGGATTCGACTCGTATGACTGGCATTTCCATGAAAAAGATTGTGGGCAGAAAATGGGTGATAACTGAACATTTCACTTCTGTTTCCTACTTATATTTCTATTTTACTTCCTCAATTTAGCATTATGGACAGGTAAAGACCTAATCTAAGACCTTCAAAAAATATTTTGCCTTCAAATTCATACCGTGATCGTAGCATGCATGGACTCGACTCATATGACTGGGATTTCCATGAAAAAGATTGTGGGCAGAAAATGGGTGATCACTGAACATTTCTCTTCTGGTTCCCATTTATATTTCTATTTTAATTCCTTAATTTAGCATTATCGACAGGGAAAGACCTAAACTAAGATCTGCAAAATAATATTTTGCCTTCAAATTCATACCGTGATCGTAGCATGCATGGACTCGACACATATGACTGGGATTTCCATGAAAAAGATTGTGGGCAGAAAATGGATGATCACGGTACATTTCTCTTCTGTTTCCTATTTATATTTATATTTTACTTCCTTAATTTAGTATTATGGAAAGGGAAGACCTAATCTAAGATCTGAAAAAAAATATTTTTCCTTCAAATTCATACCGTGATCGTGGCATGCACGGACTCAACACATATGACTGTGATTCCATGAAAAAGATTGTGGGCAGAAAATGTGTGATCACTGTACATTTCTCTTCTGTTTCCTATTTATATTTATATTTTACTTCCTTAATTTAGAATTATGGACAGGGAAAGATCTAATCTAAGATTGGTCAAAAAATAATTTGCCTTCAAATTCATACCGTGATCTTAGCATGCATCGACTCACCTCATATGACTCGGATTTCCATGAAAAATATTGTGGGCAGAAAATGGGTGATCACTGTACATTTCTCTTCTGTTTCCTATTTATATTTATATTTTACTTCCTCAATTAAGCATTATGGACAGGGAAAGACCTAATCTAAGATCTGCAAAAAAATAATTTGCCTTCAAATTCATACCGTTATCGTAGCATGCGTGGACTCGACTCATATGACTGGGATTTCCGTGAAAAAGATAGTGTGCAGAAAATGGGTGATCACTGTACATTTCTTTTCTGTGTCCTATTTATATTTCAATTTAACTTCTTTAATTTAGCATTATGGACAGGGGAAGACCTAATCTAAGCTCTGCAAAAAAATATTTTGCCTTCAAATTCATACCGTGATCGTAGCATGCATGGACTTGACTCATATGACTCTGATTTCAATGCAAAAGATAGTGGGCAGAAAATGGTTGATCACTGTACATTTCTCTTCTGTTTCCTATTTATATTTCTATTTTAATTCCTTAATTTAGCATTATGTACAGGGAAAGACCTAATCTAAGATCTGCAAAAAAATATTTTGCCTTCAAATTCATACCGTGATCGTAGCATGCATGGACTCTACTCATATGACTGGGATTTCCATGAAAATGATTGTGGGCAGAAAATGTGTGATCACTGTACATTTCTCTTCTGTTTCCTATTTATATTTATATTTTCCTTCCTTAATTTAGCATTATGGATAGGGAAAGACCTAATCTAAAATCTGCAAAAAAATAGTTTGCTTTCAAATTCATGCCGTGATCGTAGCATGCATGGACTCGACTCATATGACTGGGATTTCCATGAAAAAGATTGTGGGCACAAAATGGGTGATCACTGTACATTTCTCTTCGATTTTCTATTTATATTTCTATTTAACTTCCTTAATTTAGCATTATGTACAGGAAAAGATCTAATCTAAGATCTGCAAAAAAATATTTTGCCTTCAAATTCATACCGTGATCGTAGCATTCATGGATTTGACTCAATTGACTTGGATTTCCATGAAAAAGATTGTGGGCAGAAAATGGGTGATCACTGAACATTTCTCTTCTGGTTCCTATTTATATTTCTATTTTAATTCCTTAATTTAGCATTATCGACAGGGAAAGACCTAAACTAAGATCTGCAAAATAATATTTTGCCTTCAAATTGATACCGTGATAGTAGCATGCATGGACTCGACACATATGACTGGGATTTCCATGCAAAACATTGTGGGCAGAAAATGGGTGATCACTGTACATTTCTCTTCTGTTTCTTATTTATATTTCTATTTTACTTCCTTAATTTAGCATTATCGACAGGGAAAGACCTAATCTAAGATCTGCTAAAAAATATTTTATCTTCAAATTCATACCGTGATCGTAGCATGCATGGACTCGACTCATATGACTGGGATTTCCATGAAAAAGATTGTGGGCCGAAAATGTGTCTTCACTGTACATTTCTCTTCTGTTTCCTATTTATATTTCTATTTTACTTCCTTAATTTAGCAATATGGACATGGAAAGACCTAATCTAAAATCTGCAAAAAAATATTTTGCCTTCAAATTCATACCGTGATCGTAGCATGCATGGATTCAACTCATATGACTGGGATTTCCATCAAAAAGATTGTGGGAAGAAAATGGGTGATCACTGTACATTTCTCTTCTGTTTCCTATTTATATTTATATTTTACTTCCTTAATTTAGCATTATGGACAGGGAAAGACCTAATCTCAAATCTGCAAAAAAATATTTTGCCTTCAAATTCATACCGTGATCGTAGGATGCACGGACTCGACTCATATGACTGGGATTTCCATGAAAAAGATTTTGGGCACAAAATGGGTGATCACTGTACATTTCTCTTCTGTTTCCTATTTATATTTTACTTCCTTAATTTAGCATTATAGACAGGGAAAGACATAATCTATAAGATGCAAAAAAATATTATGCCTTCAAATTCATACCGTGATTGTAGCATGAATGGACTCGACTCATATGACTGGGATATCCTTGAAAAAGTTTGTCGTTAGAAAATGGGTGATCACTGTATATTTCTCTTCTACTTGCTATTTATATTTCTATTTTCCTTCCTTAATTAAGCATTATGAACAGGGAAAGTCCTAATTTAAAATCTGCAAAAATGTATTTTGCCTTCAAATTCATACCGTGATCATAGCATGCATGGACTTGACTCATATGACTGGGATTTCCATGAAAAAGATAGTGTGCAGAAAATGGGTGATCTCTGTACATTTCTCTTCTGTGTCCTATTTATATTTCAATTTAACTTCTTTAATTTAGCATCATGGACAGGGGAAGACCTAATCTAAGCTCTGCAAACAAATATTTTGCCTTCAAATTCATACCGTGATCATAGCATGCATGGACTTGACTCATATGACTCTGATTTCAATGAAAAAGATAGTGGGCAGAAAATGGTTGATCACTGTACATTTCTCTTCTGTTTCCTATTTATATTTCTATTTTAATTCCTTAATTTAGCATTATCGACAGGGAAAGACCTAAACTAAGATCTGCAAAATAATATTTTGCCTTCAAATTCATACCGTGATAGTAGCATGCATGGACTCGACTCATATGACTGGGATATCCTTGAAAAAGTTTGTCGTTAGAAAATGGGTTATCACTGTACATTTCTCTTCTGTTTCTTATTTATATTTCTATTTAACTTCCTTAATTTAGCATTATGGACAGGGAAAGACATAATCTAAAATCTGCAAAAAAATATTTGGCCTTAGAAATCATACCGTAATCGTCGCATGCATAGACTCGACTCATATGACTGGGATTTCCATGAAAAAGATTGTGGGCATAAAAGGGGTGATCACTGTACATTTCTCTTCTGTTTCCTATTTATATTTATATTTTCCTTCCTCAATTTAGCATTATGGACAGGGAAAGACCTAATCTAATATCTGCAAAAAAATATTTTGCCTTCAAATTCATACCGTGATCGTAGCATGCATGGACTCTACTCATATGACTGGGATTTCCATGAAAATGATTGTGGGCAGAAAATGTGTGATCACTGTACATTTCTCTTCTGTTTCCTATTTATATTTATATTTTCCTTCCTTAATTTAGCATTATGGATAGGGAAAGACCTAATCTAAAATCTGCAAAAAAATAGTTTGCTTTCAAATTCATGCCGTGATCGTAGCATGCATGGACTCGACTCATATGACTGGGATTTCCATGAAAAAGATTGTGGGCACAAAATGGGTGATCACTGTACATTTCTCTTCGATTTTCTATTTATATTTCTATTTAACTTCCTTAATTTAGCATTATGTACAGGAAAAGATCTAATCTAAGATCTGCAAAAAAATATTTTGCCTTCAAATTCATACCGTGATCGTAGCATTCATGGATTTGACTCAATTGACTTGGATTTCCATGAAAAAGATTGTGGGCAGAAAATGGGTGATCACTGAACATTTCTCTTCTGGTTCCTATTTATATTTCTATTTTAATTCCTTAATTTAGCATTATCGACAGGGAAAGACCTAAACTAAGATCTGCAAAATAATATTTTGCCTTCAAATTGATACCGTGATAGTAGCATGCATGGACTCGACACATATGACTGGGATTTCCATGCAAAACATTGTGGGCAGAAAATGGGTGATCACTGTACATTTCTCTTCTGTTTCTTATTTATATTTCTATTTTACTTCCTTAATTTAGCATTATCGACAGGGAAAGACCTAATCTAAGATCTGCTAAAAAATATTTTATCTTCAAATTCATACCGTGATCGTAGCATGCATGGACTCGACTCATATGACTGGGATTTCCATGAAAAAGATTGTGGGCCGAAAATGTGTCTTCACTGTACATTTCTCTTCTGTTTCCTATTTATATTTCTATTTTACTTCCTTAATTTAGCAATATGGACATGGAAAGACCTAATCTAAAATCTGCAAAAAAATATTTTGCCTTCAAATTCATACCGTGATCGTAGCATGCATGGATTCAACTCATATGACTGGGATTTCCATCAAAAAGATTGTGGGAAGAAAATGGGTGATCACTGTACATTTCTCTTCTGTTTCCTATTTATATTTATATTTTACTTCCTTAATTTAGCATTATGGACAGGGAAAGACCTAATCTCAAATCTGCAAAAAAATATTTTGCCTTCAAATTCATACCGTGATCGTAGGATGCATGGACTCGACTCATATGACTGGGATTTCCATGAAAAAGATTTTGGGCACAAAATGGGTGATCACTGTACATTTCTCTTCTGTTTCCTATTTATATTTTACTTCCTTAATTTAGCATTATAGACAGGGAAAGACATAATCTATAAGATGCAAAAAAATATTATGCCTTCAAATTCATACCGTGATTGTAGCATGAATGGACTCGACTCATATGACTGGGATATCCTTGAAAAAGTTTGTCGTTAGAAAATGGGTGATCACTGTATATTTCTCTTCTACTTGCTATTTATATTTCTATTTTCCTTCCTTAATTAAGCATTATGAACAGGGAAAGTCCTAATTTAAAATCTGCAAAAATGTATTTTGCCTTCAAATTCATACCGTGATCATAGCATGCATGGACTTGACTCATATGACTGGGATTTCCATGAAAAAGATAGTGTGCAGAAAATGGGTGATCTCTGTACATTTCTCTTCTGTGTCCTATTTATATTTCAATTTAACTTCTTTAATTTAGCATCATGGACAGGGGAAGACCTAATCTAAGCTCTGCAAACAAATATTTTGCCTTCAAATTCATACCGTGATCATAGCATGCATGGACTTGACTCATATGACTCTGATTTCAATGAAAAAGATAGTGGGCAGAAAATGGTTGATCACTGTACATTTCTCTTCTGTTTCCTATTTATATTTCTATTTTAATTCCTTAATTTAGCATTATCGACAGGGAAAGACCTAAACTAAGATCTGCAAAATAATATTTTGCCTTCAAATTCATACCGTGATAGTAGCATGCATGGACTCGACTCATATGACTGGGATATCCTTGAAAAAGTTTGTCGTTAGAAAATGGGTTATCACTGTACATTTCTCTTCTGTTTCTTATTTATATTTCTATTTAACTTCCTTAATTTAGCATTATGGACAGGGAAAGACATAATCTAAAATCTGCAAAAAAATATTTGGCCTTAGAAATCATACCGTAATCGTCGCATGCATAGACTCGACTCATATGACTGGGATTTCCATGAAAAAGATTGTGGGCATAAAAGGGGTGATCACTGTACATTTCTCTTCTGTTTCCTATTTATATTTATATTTTCCTTCCTCAATTTAGCATTATGGACAGGGAAAGACCTAATCTAATATCTGCAAAAAAATATTTTGCCTTCAAATTCATACCGTGATCGTAGCATGCATGGACTCGACTCATACGACTGGGATTTCCATGAAAAAGATTGTGGGCAGAAACGGGTGATCACTGTACATTTCTCTTCTGTTTCCTATTTATATTTATATTTAAATTCTTTAATTTAGCATTATGGACAGGGAAAGTCCTAAACTAAGATCTGCAAAAAAGTATTTTGCCTTCAAATTCATACCGTAATCGTAGCATGCATGGACTCGACTCATATGACTGGGATTTCCATGAAAAAGACTGTGGGCAGAAAATGGGTGATCTCTGTACATTTCTCTTCTGTTTCCTATTTATGTTTATATTTTACTTCCTCAATTTAGCATTATAGACATGGAAAGACCTAATCTACACTATGCAAAAAAGTATTTTGCCTTCAAATTTATACCGTGATCGTAGCATGCATGGACTCGACTCATATGACTGGGATATCCATGAAAAAGATTGTGGGCAGAAAATGGGTGATCACTGTACATTTCTCTTCTCTTTCCTATTTATATTTATATTTTACTTCCTCAATTTAGCATTATGGACAGGGAAAGACCTAATCTAAAATCTGCAAAAATATATTTTGCCTTCAAACACATACCGTGATCGTAGCATGCATGGACTCGACTCATATGACTGGGATTTCCATGAAAAAGATTGTGGGCAGAAAATGGGTGATCACTGTACATTTCTCTTCTGTTTCCTATTTCTATTTCTATTATACTTCCTTAATTTAGCATTATGGACAGGGAAAGACCTAATCTAAAATCTGCAAAAAAATATTTTGCCTTCAAATTCATACCGTGATCGCAGCATGCATGGACTCGACTCATATGACTGGGATTTCCATGAAAAAGATTGTGGGCAGAAAATGGGTGATCACTATACATTTCTCTTCTGTTTCCCATTTCTATTTCTATTTTACTTCCTCAATTTAGCATTATGGACAGGGAAAGAACTAATCTAATAGCTGCAAAAAAATATTTTGTCTTCAAATTCATACCGTGAACGTAGCATGTTTGGACTCTACTCATATGACTGGGATTTCCATGAAAAAGATTGTGGGCAGAAAATTGGTGATCACTGTATATTTCTCTTCTCTTTCCGATTTCTATTTCTATTTTACTTCCTTAATTTAGCATTATGGACAGGGAAAGGCCTAATCTAAGATCTGCAAAAAAATATTTTGCCTTCAAATTCATACCGGGATCGTAGCATGCATGGACTCGACCCATATGACTGGGATTTCCATGAAAAAGATTGTCGGCACAATATGGGTTATCACTGTACATTTCTCTTCTGTTTCCTATTTATATTTATATTTTACTTCCTTAATTTAGAATTATGGATAGGGAAAGACCTAATCTAAGATCTGCAAAAAAATATTTTGCCTTCAAATTCATACCGTTATCGTAGCATGCATGTACTCGACTCATATGACTGGGATTTCCATGAAAAGATTGTCGGCAGAAAATGGGTGATCACGGTATATTTCTCTTCTGTTTCCTATTTATATTTATATTTTACTTCTTTAATTTAGCATTATGGACAGGGTGAGATCTAATCTAAGATCTGCAAATAAATATTTTGCCTTCAAATTCATACCGTGATGGTAGCATGCATGGACTCGACTCATATGCCTAGGATTTCCTTGAAAAAGATTGTGGGCAGAAAATGGGTGATCACTGTACATTTCTCTTCTGTTTCCTATTTATATTTATATTTTACTTCTTTAATTTAGCATTATGGACAGGGAAAGACCTAATCTAAGATCTGCCAAAAAATATTTTGCCTACAAATTCATACCGTGATCGTAGCATGCATGGACTCGACTCATATGACTGGGATGTCCATGAAAAAGATACTGGGCAGAAAATGGGTGATCACTGTACATTTCTGTTCTGTTTCCTATATATATTTCTGTTTTACTTCCTCAATTTAGCATTATGGACAGGGAAATGCCTAATCTAAGATCTGCAAAAAAATATTTTGCCTTCAAATTCATACCGTGATCGTAGCATGCATGCACTTAACTCATATCACTTGGATTTCCATGAAAAAGATTGTGGGGGAAAATGGGTGATCACTGTACATTTCTGTTCTGTTTCCTATTTATATTTATATTTTACTTCCCCAATTTAGCATTATGGACAGGGAAAGGCCTAATCTAAGATTTGCAAAAAAATATTTTGCCTTCAAATTCATACCATGATCGTTGCATGCATTGACTCGACTCATATGACTGGGATTTCCATGAAAAAGATTGTGGGCAGAAAATGGGTGATCACTGTATATTCTGTTCTGTTTCCTATTTATATTTATATTTTACTTCCTAAATTTAGCATTATGGACAGGGAAAGACCTAAATTAAGATCTGCCAATAAATATTTTCCCTTTAAATTCATATCGTGATCGTAGCATGCATGAACTCGACTCATATGACTGGGATTTCCATGAAAAAGATTGTGGGCAGAAAATGGGTGATCACTGTAAATTTCTCTTCTGTTTCCTATTTATATTTATATTTTCCTTTCTTAATTTAGCATTATGGACAGGGAAAGACCTCATCTAACATCTGCAAAAAAATATTTTTCTTCAAATTAATAACGTGATCGTAGTATGCATGGAGTCGACTCATATGACTGGAATTTCCATGAAAAAGATTGTGGGCAGAAAATGGGTGATCACTGTACATTTCTCTTCTGTTTCCTATTTATATTTCTATTTTACTTATTTAATTTAGCATTATAGACAGGGAAAGACCTAATGTAAGATCTGCAAAAAAATATTTTCCTTCAAATTCATACCGTGATTGTAGCATGCATGGACTCGACTCATATGACTGGGATTTCCATGAAACGATTGTGAGCTGAAAATGGGTGATCACTGTACATTTCTCTTCTGTTTCCTATTTATATTTCTGTTTTACTTGCTTAATTTAGCATTATGGACAGGGAAAGACCTAATCTAAGATCTGCAAAAAAATATTTTGCCTTCAAATTCATAACGTGATCGTAGCATGAATGGACTCGACTCGTATGACTGGGATTTCCATGAAAAAGATTGTGGGCAGAAAATAGGTGAACACTGTACATTTCTCTTCTGTTTCCTATTTATATTTATATTTTACTTCCTCAATTTAGCATTATGGACAGGGAAAGACCTAATCTAAAATCTGTACAAAAATATTTTGCCTTCAAATTCATACCGTGATCGTAGCATGCATGGACTCGACTCATATGACTGGGATTTCCATGAAAAAGATTGTGGGCCGAAAATGGGTGATTACTGTACATTTCTCTTCTGTTTCCTATTTATATTTATATTTTACCTCCTCAATTTAGCATTATGGACAGGGAAAGACCTAATCTAAAATCTGTACAAAAATATTTTGCCTTCAAATTCATACCGTGATCGTAGCATGCATGGACTCGACTCATATGACTGGGATTTCCATGAAAAAGATTGTGGGCACAAAATGGATGGTCACTGTACATTTCTCTTCTGTTTCCTATTTATATTTCTATTTTACTTCCTTCATTTAGCATTATGGACAGGGAAAGACCTAATCTAAGATCTGCGAAAAAGTTTTTGCCATCAAATTCATACCGTGATCGTAGCAAGTGTAAACTCGACTCATATGACTGGGATTTCCATGAAAAAGATAGTGGGCACAAAATGGGTGATAACTGTATATTTCTCTTCTGTTTCCTGTTTATATTTCTATTTTACTTCCTTAATTTAGCATTATGGACAGGGAAAGACCTAATCTAAGATATGCAAAAAAATATTTTTCCTTCAAATTCATACCGTGATCGTAGCATGCATGGAATCGACTCATATGAATAGGATTTCCATGAAAAAGATTGTGGGCAGAAAATGGGTGATCAATGTGTATTTCTCTTCTGTTTTCTGTTTATATTTCTATTTAATTTTCTTAATTTAGCATTATGAAAAGGGAAAGGCCTAATCTAAAATTTGCAAAAAAATATTTTGCCTTGAAATTCATACCGTGATCGTAGCATGCATGGACTCGACTCATATGACTGGGATTTCCATGAAACGATTGTGAGCTGAAAATGGGTGATCACTGTACATTTCTCTTCTGTTTCCTATTTATATTTATATTTTACTTCCTTAATTTAGCATTATGGATAGGGAAAGACCTAATCTAAAATCTGCAAAAAATTATTTTGCCTTCAAATTCATACCGCGATAGTAGCATTCTTGGACTCGACTCATATGACTGGGATTTCCATGAAAAAGATTGTGGGCAGAAAATGGGTGATCACTGTACATTTCTCTTCTGTTTTCTATTCATATTTCTATTTTACTTCCTTAATTTAGCATTATGGACAGGGAAAGACCTAATCTAAAATCTGCAAAAAAATATTTTGCCTTCAAATTTATACCGTGATCGTAGCATGCATGGACTCGATTCATATGACTGGGATTTCCATTAAAAAGATTGTGGGCAGAAAATGGGTGATTACTGTACATTTCTCTTCTGTTTTTTATTCATATTTCTATTTTACTTCCTTAATTTAGCATTATGGACAGGGAAAGACCTAAACTAAGATCTGCAAAAAAATAATATTTATATTTCCCATCTTTAATTTAGCATTATGGACATGCAAATTCCTCCTCTAAAACATTCTTATAAATATTTTTCATTTGAATATATGTAGTAATTGGAGGATTCAACGGAATCAAATCATCGAATTGGGATTTCCTTGAAAAATAATGTGGCTGCAAAGTGGGGGATCACGGTATATTTCTCTGATGTTTGTCATTTATATTTCCCATCTTTAATTTAGCATTATGGACAGGCAAATTCCTCCTCTAAAACATTCTTATAAATATTATTTATTTATAAATTGGGATTTCCTTGAAAAATAATGTGGTTGCAAAGTGGGAGATCACGGTATATTTCCCATCTTTAATTTAGCATTATGGACAAGCAAATTCATCATCTAAAACATTCTTATAAATATTTTTCATTTGAATATATGGAGTAATTGGAGGATTCAACGGAATCGAATCATCGAATTGGGATTTCCTTTAAAAATAATGTGGTTGCAAAGTGGGGGATCACGGTATATTTCTCTGATGTTTGTCATTTATATTTATATTTCCCATCTTTAATTTAGCATTATGGACAGGCAAATTCCTCCTCTACAACATTCTTATAAATATTATTTATTTATAAATTGGGATTTCCTTGAAAAATAATGTGGTTGCAAAGTGGGGGATCACGGTATATTTCTCTATTGTTTGTAATTTATATTTATATTTTCCATCTTTAATTTAGCATTATGGACAGGCAAATTCCTCATCTAAAACATTCTTATAAATATTTTTCATTTGAATATATGGAGTAATTGGAGGATTCAACGGAATCGCATCATCGAATTGGGATTTCCTTGAAAAATAATGTGGTTGCAAAGTGGGGGATCACGGTATATTTCTCTGATGTTTGTCATTTATATTTATATTTCCCATCTTTAATTTAGCATTATGGACAGGCAAATTCCTCCTCTAAAACATTCTTATAAATATTATTTATTTATAAATTGGGATTTCCTTGAAAAATAATGTGGTTGCAAAGTGGGAGATCACGGTATATTTCTCTATTGTTTATCATTTATATTTATATTTCCCATCTTAATTTAGCATTATGGACAGGCAAATTCCTCATCTAAATCTTTCTTATAAATATTTTTCATTAGAATATATGGAGGAATTGGAGGATTCAGCAGAATCGAATCATCGAATTGGGATTTCCTTGAAAAATAATGTGGTCGCAAAGTTCGGGATCACGGTATATTTCTCTATTGTTTGTCATTTATATTTATATTTCCCATCTTTAATTTAGCATTATGGAAAGGCAAATTCCTCCTCTAAAACATTCTTATAAATATTTTTCATTAGAATATATGGAGGATTCAACGGAATCGAATCATCGAATTGGGATTTCCTTGAAAAATAATGTGTTTGCAAAGGGGGGTATCACGGTATATTTCTCTGATGTTTGTCATTTATATATTTATTTCCCATCTTTAATTTAGCATTATGGACAGGCAAATTCCTCATTTAAAACTTTCTTATAAATATTTTTCATTAGAATATATGGAGTAATTGGAGGATTCAACGAATCGAATCATCGAATTGGGATTTCCTTGAAAAATAATGTGGTCGCAAAGTGGGGGGTCACGGTATATTTCTCTATTGTTTATCATTTATATTTATATTTCCCATCTTTAATTTAGCATTATGGACAGGCAATTTCCTCATCTGAAACTTTCTTATAAATATTTTTCATTAGAATATATGGAGTAATTGGAGAATTCAACGGAATCGAATCATCGAATTGGGATTTCCTTAAAAAATAATGTGAGCACAAAGTAAGGCATCAATGTATATTTCTCTTCTGTTTGTGTCTAATATTTTAGAATTTCCTTCTTTAATTTACAATTGATAATTCTTTAAATTCTATCTCCTCTAAACCAATTATTAAACGTTTAACTATGTCAATTAACTTCTCAGCTTTAAGACATTTAGTTGGCATAACATGCACATCGTTATATTCTGAGAATACACTGCACATCTTGAAAGTGAAAGCACTTGTTGCAGCTTCACCCTGTTATCTGATAGGCCAACAATATTAACACCTTCATAATCTAAATAAGTTTTTAGATGAATATCAACAACAAGTAAAGACACTGTGATGTCCTTCTGCACTCAGAGCTTAAATTTATTTTTAATAGACATAAGAAAATTGTTATCATGTTGCTCAATCAAAGGATTCATATATGTCGATAAAGTTAGTCTTTTAATGGTTGAATAGCTAGAAGTAAAATTATATTTTTGCTGTCTCTTAACAATCTCTACCCTTTAGTGGACCAGTTATATAACAATGAAGAAAATATCATTTCTGTTGAATAATCAAGCTTATTTTGTGTCATGAAATTTAGCTGCTCATATATAAATTTGATTGCATTAAAATGTTTGCTTGATTCTTCTTGCAACAATAGTAAAAATGACATTACCAATTTTAATATTATAATCATATTTTGAGGTTCAGTTTGCTTTTGTTCTATGTCCATTTCCTTCATGTTTTCTATCAGAATTTCAAGAGTATTTTGATCAGTTACATGTTTAGGAATCTTATAGCCCCCTATTGAATGCATTTCCACATCTCTACAAAACACATGTACTGTAAAATCAGATTCAATTACAAGAGACAGATGGATTTTTGGATATGGGGATTTGATGATGCTGAATATAATAAGTGTCTCTTGCTGCCTAACAAAACTCCAGTAATTACTATCAAGGAAATTTAATTTTTACTTCTAGATCATTAGTATTATGGAATTTCTTCTGCATTTTATATGCTAAGTCATCATTAATACTTTGATTTAAAGCACTTTTAAGAGCAGAATTCTCTAGCCGGATTCTCCTGGAATCTGGTCACTCTCTAGAGGTATTCAATCAAGATAAATATGAGGGACAGTTTGGGAAAATTCTAGGAATAGCACCATCACGAAGATATATTTTTTTAGTTTAACTGCAATTTTGACACCTGTTTTTTCGTCAATAGCTGACGTTTCTTTCCTTATGTCCCCCGGTTGAAAATGTAGTTCACATGCCTAAAAACTCAAAAAGATTTTAAAAACCAAACCTATTTTAAATTCTTGTGAAAATCTAAGAAAATCAATCAGCAAAAATCTACAATAATATGAAGCATTAACAATTTTAGGAAAAGCGGAGAGAATTCAACAAAAGATTATTAATGACGAAGCTATGTACAAATTAAGAGAATAATTTTTAACGTCTCTTCATTTTTTTTAATTTAAAATGATAAATAAAAAATATTCTTATGAATAAAACAATTCTAAAAATTTGTTAAATTATTAGAATTATTTTTTTTATGCCTATAAAAAGATTCCTTTATGAATTTATATCGAAAATTTCTTTAAAGTTTATTTTTATAAAAATTAGATTTCAGCTTTTAAAAACCTTTCGCAACTTTCTTTTTAATGTGTTTTGTGAATTATAAAGATATGAAATTATTTTAATCGTCAAAGTTTCAAATGAGTTTTTAATAACTTTTTAAAACACACTTTGTTTTCTTTTAAAATGTGTTGTGAATTACAGACATGAAATTAATTCAATTAATTATCAAAGTTTCATTTAGTCACAAACAAAACAATTCTAAAAAATCGTTAAAATTATTAGAATTATTTTTCATGTATATAAAATATTCCTTTAGGAATTCATGAATGAATTTATGTCGAAAATTTCTTGAAAATTTATTTCTTAAAAGAATGAGGTTTTTTTTAGATTTTAAAAGCAACACGTACGAGAATGAATGTCTAAACTTTCTCGCTAGATTTATGTCTTATTAACTTTATGTTATGAATTACAAAGACATGGTATTTTAATTTTGTCATTAAAGTTTCAATAAAATTTACTTATTTTTTAATACAAAAAAAATACTCACTCTGCTGAATTTAGTAGGTGAAAAAAAATGATCTCTTGTCTTCTGATTTTAATTTTACGAATCCAAACATCAGATGATTCTTTATCTTTAGGGAAAGAAAATACATGTACTTTAGGGCCGTTTTTATAATTCCCTTTGCAGTTTGCTACAACGCAACTATAAGGCATTGTTTATGTTTTAATTCAATATTTAAAAGAAAATATTAATAAATAATTTAAAAATGCTGCCATAAAAAAAATCTGATACACAAAAAACAGACGACACGCTTCTTGAAAGTCTGACTCAATATGATGACGTCACATTTTCCCTACCCCCTAATGAAACAGACCTCCTCTATCGGTTGGCCACGGTCAAACCCCAAATAAAGGTAAGGGTTTTTTTCATGTGGGACCAAAATCTCTCTCTGGCCGATATGGGTCTACAAACTTCAACCGTGACGCGAAACCATTTTGGGACTTTATTGTTAAGTCTGATCTTGTCGATAAGTATCGTAATGAAAAATCTTTTTTTTTTTTGTACGATGACAATTTTTATTATAACTTGGAAATAAATTTGGGAATAATTGAAATTAATTGTGAAATTCACCCATGAGATAAAAATAATTGTTTTTTATGGAAAGTAAGGACCCACGTGCATCAAACTGTCTTTAAGTAGCAGCAGAAGAATTTTCGTTGAACTTTTATTGTAAGCTTAAAATGCAGCAATTTTGAGTTATTCTGTACTGTAGTTTATTGTTGTCTATTGCATCTATTCCTTCCTATTTATTGTGATGAAGGCCCAATCAAGATCCCTCTGCAGGAGCTAGCTTAAATGCCCTACTTTTAAGACCTAAGTTAGTGATAATGCCCATAATGAGGGCAATACAAACTGAGATAATATCCCTTTCTTCTAATCTAGAGTGCACCCATTTTCTGCTGTAGTATTACACTGCATGATATGTTGTTAGTAACCACCCAAAATTGGGGATTAACTTGTAGCAGTATTGACGGCATAAATCAACCCGCACATTTTTTACTTTATGAATGTATAAGCAAAAAAAAAAACAAGAGAAAGAACGCAAGAAAATAACTTTTCATTACATGTACATTTTAAATATTTATAAATGACAAGTTACAAAAACTATTAATATGAGTTACTTCCCTTTGACTGGGCTAAAGTCTTTACTACCCAAAAAAATTTTTTTACCTTAGCTCACCTAAAGCTGAATTATCTTGTCGTTCAAAATGTTAACTGAAAGAGAGTTTAAAGAATCTTGTAAAACTGAAAATATGTTGATAAACTTTTAGCTTCAAAGAAGTTGGAGAAGTGAATGTACCGTAATGTCTAATTTGTTTTCGTTGCTCGTAGTTGAAAGTATTGTTCGTAATTGTTTGTACTTAAGTTTTTAGTAAGATTCAATAACGTAATTGAATAGTTTTTAAGTTGCAGAAGTTGGTGAGTGAGTTGTTTGGTTGATATTTTAGCTTGAATTACAGCGAAGTTATTTCGTGTTAAAGAACTTGAGATTCTAACTTTACTTCGCTGCAGTAATGATACAAGAGTCGTGAACTCGTTTTGCAAATTCTACTCGTCGCAAATTCTCACTGACTGGGTTTGCTCGTACCTTTAAATTTATATGTTTTTTTAATCACGTGACAGGATCCTGAAAGCATTGTTTTTTCTTCAGGTCAAAAAACTAGGTTGATGTTATTCGGACGTAGTGTTGAGAAGGTAAATTGTTTTTTTAATATTTGTTAACCACTCAGAAAGCGCCTTACAAAACTCAGTCTGGGGTCTGATATGTTTTGTTTATTGAGAACAATGTACGTGAAGATACACAAGCTAATTTTAATATTTATTGTCCAATGAGAAGTTCAGGTTTTCAGAAACATTTATGAAGCTGTGATCCGCTTTTTGCACGAAAATCGACATTGATGAAAAAGTGGGAGCGGAAAGCTAAAAATCCATGTGGGATCTTCAACAACAAACCAGCCTTACCTCTTTTTAGGAAATGCACTCTTTCTATCTGGTAAGTAACATCCTACTTTCATACAAATATAACAAGTATTCATTGGTCAATCACCTCCAATCTAGCATGCTAGATACGTGGCATATACCTAACTGTCTAAGCCACAATGCAGAAGCACAGTAATATGTCTCCATTCATTTATAAAAAAAAAATCGAATAACATTTATTGACATTTTCTTTGACTTCCTGCAGTATTGAATCAAAAGGTAATTTTCATATCAGTTCTCTGTTTATTTTATCAAAGAATGTAATTTTCAATTCTTTGCTTTATTTTCTGTTTTGTTCCATATTTTTCTTCTGATAAAAATAGTCATTTTTATAAAGTCAGACAACACTTTTACTATTAACATTAGCTATAAACAAATGGTTATATTAAAATATTTGTGACAATTTTTCATTTAATTGAAATTTTCTCATTTTCTTTTTGTGCGCTATATATTGCCCACCAGAACGCTTCCCCAGTGATGTCTATTCTGGGAGTCATAGAAAGTTTTAGCCCTCTATGACATCAGACTTTCTCTCTCAACTAGCATTCATGATTGCATGAATTTTAACACTATTTGTGTCTTTTCAAATGAGATCTTTTTATTCAATCCTACGTATGATTTCTAACCAATTGAGATTTGTTTAATCTTTTACTACTGGTATTTTGACCAATCAGTGGGGTGGAATCCATTTTACCCTAACCATTATTCGAAGTATTCATTCAGAATAGCGGTTATCATTTTTAACCTATGAGAAACATAGTTTTTATTTGGCTCCAGATTTAAGTCTATTTGAACAATTAATTTTCATTTTGGATTTATATCTTGTTCTTTGTTCCAAGTTAATGTGTAAGTTTTAACTTTCTATTTTTCCAAATCAAGTTTGACTCTATATAATGTTTTTTTATTGAAATTTGTTATCCTTTATCTATTCTTTATACAGATGGCAACACAGAAACGACTGCAGTTCTGATGAAGATTGATAATCCAGTCATAGGAAAAATATATTGGATGTATGAAAAAAAAACAAAAAAAAAACAGAATGGTCACTTGCAGAAGAAACATGTGAAAAAAGTGGGCATGAGTTGGTGCAGATGCCAACTAAGAATGAACAAAAATCGATAAAGACAAAAGAGCACACCAGCTAAAATATCAAGGTGTTTAAGGTAGCAGTGGACTAGTCAAGTTGCTTTTTGTATTCTGACTGACTTTTTCCTAAGTGACATAATTCTCTAAAACTGGAATAGATTTATTCCAGAGGTACAAAATTGGGTGAATATAGCAGATGAGGGAAAATATCAAATATAAACTTAAATACTTTTTGTTTGGACATCAAACAAATATGTGATCTTCTATTATCATGAAAGAATATTACACAATTTCTTTTGATTCATTGCAGAGGATTTTTGTCAATTGGTGTCTTTGTCTTGCTGCAGGCTTCAACATGTTCAATGAGATTTTATATGCTTCTGGTACATTTGACCTGCAAACTATTTTTGATGGATATGTGAGTCCAAAGGAAAAATGACAGAATTTAAACAAAGAAATTTTAACAAATATTTTGATAGAACATTTTACAAATTGAGAAATGAAATGAAATATGAAGTGTTCAAAGTAAACTTTAGTGTCTGTAGTTGAAGTACAAACATTTTTGTGTAAGCGAAAACGAATACATCTTTTCACTATGAAAAGTCACTGAGAAATAGATGGATTCTTTCAAATCTCACACCACTTGTAATTATCATCAGGGGGCAGTAATTCAAAATCTCACTGCCTGTGATTATCACCCTGCAATCTAACAGTCTAAATGGCATTAGATTTTATTCAAATCATTTCAGTTTTCCAGAAGAGTCCATAGCCAAGAATTCCTTCCAGTCAATATATATATATATATATATATATATATATATATATATAAAAGATAATTCTTTAGATGAATATCTATATTTAATATTGTGAGTGGGGCTTCATTTCATTTGTTCTACAATCTTTTGTGTTCCATGTTGTCATAAAATATTCACTTTTTATTGGCCCTCACAATTTTTTTCAAAACATAAAACATTTAAATCTAACTCAGCAGAAAAACGTGTAATTTTGACCATTTTTTTATGAGCACAAATATTAAAGATTGCCAAAATTTAATTTCATATTTATTATAGAGTTCTCAACAAGAACTGCACTCAAAGAAAAATCTCTTGAAACTAGATTACTGATATACGCTTTATGGCAGATACATAGAAAAAAGTATTTATCAGTACAATTAACTGAATTCTTATGAGTGAAGATGTCTGTTAAAAATGAAGATAACTATATTTTTTATTTCATAAAAAAATCCATACATGTTTAAAAGTAAACATAAATCTATACACTACACTATGGTTTCCCAACCTGCACCAGTGGGCGATTTCAACTTTTGGGTGGGTGATGATCAACTGAACAGAAAATGGCAGGAGAATGGAAATTTTTGTGGGTGATAGAGTATTTTGAGTATTAAAAAGGTATTTCAATATATACTACTTGAAAAAAAGATATTCAAAAGAGATATCCAAAGTACCTGTATAAAAAAAAACAGGATATTAATTGGGAACAACTTGGTTACATTTCAAGATAAGATAAAAATATCATTGCAAAAATTGAATATTTTGGTATTTTGTATAGTTCTGAGAAGGGTCATTAACATTCAAGTAGTTCTTCAGATGAAATAACATTTTCTAATATAAATTAGGTAAAGGAAGACCAAGAACAACAAAAAAATATTTACTGAAACAAAAATTAATATTAAAACAAAATTATATATCTAGTTTTCAATGGTCATGTTTGCTTTCATTTATTCTTTAATATGATGGCAGCAGCAATTGCTACATAAATCAGCATTATTTCTTACCTCCCTTGGATATTTTTTACGACATCATAAAGTCAGTTTATGAACTAGTAACAAACCAAACAATCTTGATACACTCTTGAATATTTACTAAACAGGTGGCAATGGAAAATTTTTCCATGTGAAAGAGGGCAATAACACATAAAAGGTTGGGAATACCTGGTCTAGACACATATGCATGAATATAAAATTGTTCAAAATTTTCTGCATTTGTGGGAGAAAAGTATGCAATACTGTGGACAGAGCAGAGGTAGATATAAACAGATAATGGTCTGATGATTGTTTAAAGTATGATATTGCCAGAATCATGCAGTCATCATTTCTGTGTCTGAATTATATATATATATATATATATATATATATATATGTACAATCTGCTTCATGCTTAAACACAGTCTTCAGACCTGAAGATTGTATTTAAGCCTAAAATAGACTGTTGCTGCCAGGTGTTCACCAACTTTTATATTTACATATGCTCTATCCATGATATTGAGCACTTTAACCAATAAATATAGCAAACCTTAAAATATATATATATATATATGTGTGTGTGTGTGTGTATGTGTGTGTGAATCTAATCATCCTCCATCTATAATCAAGCATATACTTTTGTCTATCGAAAAAAGTCTAAGTACAAATTCAGCAAATGAGACGATTTTCAATGAACATATTAATTTCTATAATAAAGCTCTTAAAGATAGTGGCTACAAAAAAACAAAATTAACTTACATTTAAAATGAAAATGGAAAGCATAGGAAAAACAGAAGTAGAAAAATAATTTGGTATACATCCGCATACAACCAAATGGTAAAGAATAAATTAGGACAAAAATTCCTTGCATTAATTGTTAAACATTTTCCTGAAGATAGTAAACTCAGTACTATTTTTAATAAAAATACACTAAAATTAAGTTACAGCTGTACTGGAAACTTATTAAGAATTATTAAAAAACATAATGCTAATATCATGAATAAACACTTAGACCAAAACCAAAGAAATTTAGACAGTATAAAAATAAAAAAAGATGAAGATAAGCAAAAATTATGAAACTGCAGAAACCCTCATAACTGTCCTCTACAAAATACATGTTGCACAGAATCATATAGATGCAATATCTCATCTATTGAAGATCCCGACAACATAAAAGCCATGAGTTCAAGAAAAGATTCAATCAACATCAAAGTTCATTTAGAATAAATATATACCAAAACCAGATGTCCCTATCAAAATATTTCTGGTACTTAAAAGAAACTAATAAAACACCTACAGTAAAATGGAAATTAATAAGAAAAGCTAGAATATGTAGGTCATTAAATGACCCATGTCCTTTGTGCATACATGAGAAACTATATATTACTAGGTTTATAAAAAATAAAAATTTGGTGAATCATAGACATGAAATAGCTATTCTTTGCCGACATTGTCAAAAATTTTCCTTAAATAATATTTAAAAAATAAAAAACAATGGGTAACTGGTAATATAGATACTTATATTTGATATGTAGTAATAATTTTTAAATAATTTAAGTAATTCAATTACATTTATTTGTTTTAAAATGAATATAATCTATTAGTAATTAAAAGTAAAAATAATAAAATTATAATTTTAAAATTGTAGTTCAATACAATGTATTCTAATCCAAACACCCCTTTTAGAAAGAATCTGTATGTATACAAGTAAGAATTTAATGAATAAAATGCCAAAAAACCTTTAGCCATAGATGCATCTGCATTAATAAAGAACCAGCTTGGGTGGGTTGGGGGATCCATCAAGCATAACAACATGGCAGCAGCAACAATAGACAGACAATAAAAACATTGGGTTTAAGGTTAGCAGTTTTAGATTCATTGGATTGTATGAGTACATGAATTTTGTAGCATAATAATTGTGAGTTCAATCCCTGGGATTGGTAGTACAGAATCAGACTAAGTGGAAACAAGACAATGAATAATAAAGCAGTACTAAAAAAGAACAAGAAGAGATATCTCTAGACATGGACAGTGAAACGAGAACAATTTAAATATAAAGTTTAATTCAAAATTCCCAGAAGTCTACCCAGATAGCCTACCAAAAGAATGCTAGAGAACAAAATGGCTGAAATGTTTTAATATTAACAATAAAGATGAAAACTTTAGTCTGATTGTAATAATGTAAATGCATGTGTAAGTGTAAAAGTTTTGTTGTAAATTCAATTTGTATAAATCTCCTAGTAAATATGTTTGACTGCTTGATGTGGTTGAAATAAGGTAATAGCTTAGGCTTGATGGACATGGCTTCTGGAATTGCTTTCTTGGACATTATTTAACCCACCCACTTAATATATTGTCATGGGTAAAAGAATTTTTTATTTGGTTAATTTTAGAACTTATTAAATCATAAAACAACTTCTGATTTTGGACTGAAACAAAAATATTTGAGTATCCTGTTAGATGCTGTTATATGCTAATGAATGCAGGGCAGTTTCCTTACAGAGGAAAAGGAAATTTGAGACAACAGTGATGCAGTTCCAGAGGAGATGGATAGAGCATGTATATATGTTTCTTCAGATAGATTATGAGAATAACATGGATTCAACATGTGAAAAACAATGAAGTTTTAAAGGAAATGAAAACTAAAAGAAAACTTGTACTTGAAATCAGAAAGATATAGTTTAAATTTCTGGAACATGAGAAAAGAGGACTTGGAGAATTTGACACTCACAGGACATATTCAAAACAAGAGGGCCAGAGTGAAACAGTGTGTAGTTATCTAAGGAGCTTGTAAAAAATGAATGGCATATTTAAGACTGGAAGTGATTTTTAAAAGACAAAACCTGTTAGGGGCTACAAAGGAAAACAGTTATTGACAGCCTTACCCTTGATTGTGCACATCCTGAAGTGACATATATAAAAGAAAAAAAAGGCTTTTGGCCATCACTAATCATTAAGAAGAACAGTAACGTTATCTGTTACAAGAGAGAAAAAAAGATTCTCAGTAATAATTTCATATATTTTTAATGCACACGTATGAAACAAGACACAGACAATCACACTTGAATTAAAAAAATGCGATATAGAATACTTGAAAAAATATTTTTTAAAACCTTAAGGGTAAGAAGTTTACTTGCATTGTAGATATTGAGAGTAAGGTCCTGTGAAACAAGCGTCAACGTTTTGAAATTTCTGAAACAGAATTTTCAAGTGTACAAAAAATAGAAGAAAAGAAAAGAAAAAGCATAGTTAGGTCAAGCAAGAGCTTCTTTGCATCCTCCAGAGGGATACGAAGTGAATGGATGCATATATCCTACGCTTGATGAATATGAATTGACTAACCTTGAACCTGTTTTCTTTGAATTCTCTTAAGTTTTCTGCCAGCACGATTCATTTTGTTCACTTGAAAATTCTGTTCGAGAAATCTCAAAACATTTTTCAAGGGACGTTACTCTCAACATCCTATAATGCAGAGTTATTTCCCTTGAATTTTTAAAATTTATTTTTCAAGTAGTTTTAGGTACTTCCACTATACCAAAAAAAAAGTTACCTATGGTTTAAAATGAATTTTTAAAAATCTCTCTTAAAGCTTTTATTTTAGTTTTAATTTCAAGCTAATAGACTGAATTTAATATTTCCAATAGGCAAAATACTTTGCTGAATTTCTAAAACTAATCTAAAATTGACTGGAAGGATATTTTTTTTCTTTTAGTTTTTGTGCTAAAAATAGCTGATTAGCATTCATTAGCGCTCTTCTTTAGTCGTCTTTCATTGCAATGTAATTTTCTTTATTTAAAAATCTCTCAAAAATAAAATATACTTTTCTGAAACTATTTGAGGAATATCAGCTGATTTGATTAATTTGATTTTAAACAACTATTACTTATTTTGAGTTTAAAATATTGCAGAAATGCATTTTTTCGGTGGCAGTAACTGATTATTTAAGGCGTACACGGGATTGACAGTTTGATGACAGATTGGTATTATTCTAAGGTTGTTCTATGGGGGCTTTAGGCCTTAAAGGATTTATATGAATTAACGTGAGCGCCCTTAATATATTATTTTTCACTCAGTAATCTTAAAAATTTACGAAAATATTCTACATAATCTAATGTTTTATCGAATTTTAAATATATTTGGCTGTAAATGTATTATAGTTATTGCACTTATCTTCTGATAATGTTGTATGTGGTCGACCGTATATAGAAAATTGGCACATCGCTTTTGATATAAGTAGGCAGAGAAATTTGAATCAAGAAAGAGAGAGAGAAAATGCAGAAAGAAGCAAGAGGTAGAAAGCCAGAGTTCCATGCGTCTGAATGACGTCTGTGTCAAATTACACGCTGATACATTATCAGCCTCTAAAAAGAGCAAGGCAATATCGAAGGACTCTTTTCAACTCCAAAGCTAATTGCCTTAAAATATATCTTGTCATTCATGTTGAATACAACCGTATAACTTTTATGTGAAAAACCAATTCTCTCAATTTCTGTTAAATATTTTGGAATATTACTTTGTGGTCGATGATTTAATATAAACATTTTCTCTTTCTAACAATTCATCGAAACTATGAACTTTTAAATATATTATTTCTTTTCCTGAAACAAGCTACTGACAACTTCAAATGTGTAAATTTGTAAATAAATTCCTTATCTTGTTTCAGTAAATATAACACGTGTGTTTCCTTGTCATTTCCCCCTCAATATTTCATTCTAATTAAAATGTAAACAAATGAAAATAAATCTTGTAAAAATTCATTATTCATCGAAATTTTTTTTCTTAAGACAAGTGTGTCCTTAATATATCTTATTTATAAAAACGATGAAATTTTTTTTTAATTATATCATAGTTTTAATGTATTTTTATTTGACGATTCAGAGCAGATTTTCAGTAAATATCTGTTTAAAAAAAAAGATTGATGGTTTACATTCTCCAAGGAGTGCTGCTTTTAACTAGTATAAATATGAAGAGTGGTAAAAATCAATATCTGGAAATTTAATTAAGTGGCGGGTAACAGATGTAAAAAAAAAAAAAAAAAAAAAAAAAAAAAGAGAAAATACAATATTTCTACCAAGATTTTCTTAAAAAAAAAAGTTCCTAAAATAATTTAATTCGTTTCCTTGATAAGTTTTGAAAGTTTCATCAGAATCCGACTATTACTTTGCTGTACCCGCAAGAAAAGCAAGATTTTTAGCCAAAATTTCGTATGTGCTAGAAGCGATTAAAAAAATTTAATAAAATAATTAAAAAGTGTAGTTTGCTCTTTCCACATAATAATGACAAATTTTGACGATAAAATTTGTGCTATTCTCTTTTTTTTTTCAGAGAATTATTGGAGGTACCTAAATTATATTTTTTATGAATTCAAGTACTATTCACGTATATTTAAGGTCCAATTGTAACTGTAGTAATGTGTAAATGACTATCTAATTATCATAGTTAAGTCATAGAGATTATATAAGGGCCCAAACCGTAATGGGAAAGGTAGAATCATTTTTTTTCTTTTGTGATTGATAACATTAACGTCTTTGATAATGACTAGTTATGATGGAATGTACTCAAGCAGAAACATCAGACTTTCAGTTGTTTCTTTATAAATTTGATCTGCATGCTCAAAAACGTATCAGTGTATGTATAGTCTCTAATTCTCACGTACGGGCAGCTGCTTGGAGGCAATTTTACAATCCAGCCTGCTGTACATTTTAAACTTAACAATATTATTAACCACTTTGTCGATGTGTTCATGGTTTAGTAATAATCTATAATCGCCCTCTTTTTCCATTTTCTTCTTTAGTCACTGTATTCCAGAGTCAATAAATACATTATCAACCTTGTCCTACCAATTTGACTTGTTGAAGAAATCATCACTTTTGTTGCGTGTTGTGGAAGTTTTTACGTAAAGGCTTGTTTGGTTTCACGTTGGGCAGACCAATTTATGGAGTTTTTATACCAGAAAGGACTGACGAAAATTCTCACGTGTTGTCACATTGCCAGTTTTCAAATGTAACAATGCAAATCACTTTCCGTAGATTTTATGGTTACCGGTTAATGGAGACTAAATAATATGCCATATCATACCGGGTAATTCACCATATAGAAACTATGACAATTATGCAACAACAGAGTAAAAGGTGAATTAAAATATAAGGTCTTACTTTATACTTCCTAACGGAAATTGTAGCTGCTGGAGATTCTTCTGTGTTTCCGGAGAAGCCATATTTAAGATTCCAGATTCGAGCAGTTTGGATTTATCATGTCACTAGCAAGGGAATATTCCCTCCAACGGGAAACGGTGAGCCATGGGTTTTTCCCTACATGAGGACTGTGAACGGGAGATAGTTCTATATCTAGTGAAGATATATTTCTGTAGGAAAACAACGCCATGGGCTTGTAAGTTGCACCACATGGCAGCTGGTTGCCCCGGGCAGAAGCCCCGGCGAGGCAAATGCTCGGTTAGAATCCTGGAAACTGACTGAAGGACTGACCATTTTGTCACTCTATGAAGTGACCCACATAACTTCTTCCTGACTAAAGAGAGCTAATAGCCTTTTGTGTCGCTAAACATTTAACGTCTCATGGGACATTTGTTTCACAAACAATATTTGGTGGACTCGTGTGAATTCGGGTGAAAATAAGGCACACAACATGGATTTTAAACAAACGAAATTTAATGCATATATTAACAAGAGAGAAATTATATTAAAGTGTACACAGTTGAAAATGAAAAGAAAGCATTAAAGACTTAGCTATTAACTATTAAGAATTGTGCGTGTTTGTGTGTGATATATATGCGTGTGTGTAAGAGTCCAGTTGTTAGTCGACCGGGGAAAGGAATTTCCCCCAGCGTGGCGACCTTTCGTCTAGATCTACTACATCTAGGAGAAAAAGAAAGAAAAAAAGGAAATGTTCGTCTTTTTATAGAACTTAAACAGCGCCACCTAACGTCTGTTTAGCGAAGCCAAGTGGGGTAACCCACAGACTTGACGATGATCGGTTTGTAGGTGTTAATAGTGGGTATATTTTTAAAGACCAAACTGTGTGTTGAGCGTTTCCAAGAAAGTCTCAACCCATCAAAAGGCATTCATAGAGAAAAATGATTTGAAAGGAAAACTACATAAAGTAGGTAGCACTGTGTTTCATGTTTTGGTAAATTTCCCTCTATTGTTCACGATTAACCAAGCAAAATCCAATAACCTTGATTGAATGCGTATTTGTTGACCATGAATGTTTTATTGAGAATCAAAATAAATGGGTATGTTTTATACCACCATTGATAAATGAGTATTTATTATTACTAGAAACTTTAATATTTTAAGCGTTTCCGAGAGAATAGAACTTTAGAATGTCAAGGACCCTTGAGCAGACTTGTTGATTGGAAAAAACAACAAAATAAACTACCTTTTTAGCGCGTGTTGTTCGCTACAGTTGTTAACGTCAAAATATCAGTCTGAGAGTCCAGAAAACAGTGTAAAACCAGAGGACGTAATTGCAAAGAAAGAACAAAAATGTTGAAGTGCTTAATTAAGACCATAAGAAAAACGAGCACATCTTACAAAACAACTAAGTTTATTGATACAAAATTTGGTAAATAGATGCAGTAATGGTTGGATTACACGTTTATTCAATGTAACCATCTTCAGCTATAAAGACACAAACATTTTATTTTATCCCGGTAATTTTTTTTTTTTTCGTTTCAAAAAAACCCAGAGCATGCCAGGTTCTCCTAGATGTTTCAACTTGTCCATTAATCGTTTTGTGCAGAGCAACTGTTATTCTTATGTGTGATCCAAAATGACCTGCCCTTTCTTCATCATGTATGTTGTGACCAAGTAAAGGGTTAAAGAAATAACAAAACAAGTGTTGCAGATATATCATATATTAAATAGTAAGTACAACAGAAGAGTATTACCCGACTAGTGAGTGTGTGTCGGTTGACCCAACGTTCAATCTATTCGACTGTTTCCCCAATGCCTCCTCTCCTACTAATCTTATAATAAGCGGAAGAGACCAACATAGACATTTTAGAGGGGGGACACCACAACAGTGTATAACGTGTATGAATATCCTCATTGGGAATTATACCCTCAGACACCTGCAGAGATCTAGCAATAACATTCTGGAATCCGCATCAATAATGTTCTGTACCACTGTATGAATTGTGGCGTCTTGATATGGAATCTGAATGCAGTGGATGCTTTTTGCACTTCGCTGCAGACTACACATCCCTGCTGGAGGCTTCCAACTCTGTCCGAACTTTGTGCTCAAATGACTTGGCAACTTCCCCAAAATGTGCAATCTCAACATTGATGTTCTTTACGTATATGGCAACAATTACAGCGTGCGTTTCATTTGATGTATTAGCCAATAGTTCCCAATTGATTTCATGAAAAGATAAAAGCACATTAATTGATTATCATATGGCTGCAGCCCTACAATCACATGTCCTCAAATATCTTACACACCATATATATATATATATATATATATATATATATATATATATATATATATATATACACACACACACAGCGTGCCAAATTATTATCGAGCTAACTTTTATTCTAATATTTCAAAAACCGTCCAATCAATTCACACAATGCGCAATGTAAACAAACTGGCGCCATATTTGTTATCAGCACGGTGATTTGAGCGTGCCAAATTATTAGAAAAGTATAAGAATTTAGTGAAAAGATGGATCGTAAAAGCAGTTTAAGTGATGCTGAAAAGAAAACTATTACCTCAGAACTCTCAAAAGGTAAATCTACCCTAGAAATTTTTAAAATGACAGGGAAGTGTCATCAAACAGTGAAAAATTCACCGCTGACCCTACACAAGTACGCAAAAGGGCATATAAAGGCAAGCCGAGGGTTATTTCACGTCGTCTCATGTCACTACTTAAACGAGAGGCCACGAAGAACCCTGGACTTACCAGTCAAGAGCTTTTCAGTCGTATTGGGGATCCTACTGTGTCTAAAAGTACTCGGTGTCGGTATCTGAGGGAAATAGCAACAACAGTCAAACCTGTATCGAAGCCTCCGTTGATGAGAAATCACATTCAAAATCGATTGAAATGGGCCGAGGACAATATGAAGATTGACTTCTCTAAAGTTTTGTTCACAGACGAAACTCGAGCAACACTTGATGGGCCAGATAGATGGTGCAAATGCTGGGTAAAGAATGGACAGAATCGCCATCACTGTTTGAGATGCCAACAAGGCGGTGGAGGCATAATGATCTTGGGTGGTATTAATGGAAACACATTAGTGGGCCCATGGAGAGTACCAGATAGCGTCAAAATGACTGCTGATGCATACATAGCGTTTATGAAGGAGCATCGTGAACCGTGGATGAAAAGGCAAAGAGTTGCCTTCAGAAGGGCCATTGTTTTTTATGCAAGATAATGCTCCCTCACACGCTGCTCACAAGACTACTGAATATTTGAAACAGTTAGGCTTCGATGGACCTCGAAAAATGAAGCGGCGAGTAAATTCTCCGGATTTGAACCCAATCGAAAACCTTTGGAGCATGATGAAGCGAAGACTCTACGCCAACAGACGACAATTCAGGAGCAACGCTGAGTTGTGGGAAGCAATTCTTGACATATCTCGCGGCATTACAGCAGATGACATTCTGCAATTAACAAATTCTATGGATCGTCGACTTTTTCAAGTAATTTCAAAATAGGGAAAGCACATTTCCTATTAATTTGTTTAAAACTGCGCCTTTGTTTGTATCTGTTATTATTTGTTTGATTATCTCATTTATTAGCTTCTTTTGATCATAAACATTCACGTTCAACATTAATAAACGTTTTGTTTGCTAATTCTGGGAATTTTACTAAATCTTTCTAATAATTTGTATCTGTTATTATTTGTTTGATTATCTCATTTATTAGCTTCTTTTGATCATAAACATTCACGTTCAACATTAATAAACGTTTTGTTTGCTCAATTCTGGGAATTTTACTAAATCTTTCTAATAATTTGGCACGCTCAAATCACCGTGCCGATGACAAATATGGCACCAGTTTGTTTACATTGCGCAGATCAGTACGAAAATTTCAGTGATTGCTCAGGTCAGTGTTGCCAACATTGTGCCTGGACATTTTTGGAAATATTAGAAAAATAGTTATCTCGATAATAATTTGGCACGCAATGTATATATATATATATTTAAGTTATGAAGAACTTGGTAATCCGTAGGGATTTTTAGACATCTAAATTACTATCAAGCATTAAAATCTATTCTTTACATAAATTGCTAAAACCCAATCACAGCCTCTTTCTCTTTACTTCTCTCTCCCTCTTCTTTCTTTTTCCTTTTTCTCATCTCCCTACTCCCCTCCCATTTCAATATATCACTTCCGTTAAGTTAACCGTTTAAATAGGTCATGGTATGTCACTCCTCCTCCCCCAATACAAAGTATGCTTGAGAGAGATATGAAATTAACCCCTCCCTATACTCTACCATGTCTCTTTAACTATCCCTTTTACACTCTCTGTTAAATTACAAAAACTTACACTACCCATTAATTTTAATTTCATTTTTCGTTTCATTTCATTTTTGGAAGTGCTATCTGATGATCCGGCGTCCTTTAAAAGGGCTCTGGTGAAATAAATTATTATAATAGTACCTTAAAGTGGTCTGTTTCTTTTAAATATATATATATATATATATATATATATATATATATATATATATATATATATATATAAGTTATGTGGATATAAGTTTGTGACCCTGGGTTTCACGCTTTTGCAATCATCAGACAAACTGGTTTATTTTTTAAAATTGGATCTATTTATGCCTGTTTGACTATGTTTGGTGGCGGCAGGGTTAAACTACTTATGTGTTTGTTTAGGGTGGCACTATCATACGCATAGACACATACATACAGGTGTACGGATTTTTAGTACACATCAACACATCCATGCGTTCCGATATGCGTACATATGCAGTTGTAATTCTACAGCATAAATAGATCCAATTTTTAAAAATAAACCAGTTTGTCTGATGATCGCAAAAGCGTGAAACCCAAGATCACAAACTAATGTCCATACACCTTATTATGTTAGCTCTATCACTGATATTATGCGCTTTCCGCTAAGTACCGCCTATAATATATATATATATATATATATATATATATATATATATATATATATATATATACATAGTCTTAAGATGTGCTATATTTATTGGATAAAATGTTCAATATCAGAGAGAGCGTGTGTAAATATAAAAGTGAACATAGAAGTCAACACTTAGAGGCGACAGTCTGTTTCATACTAAACAGCATGAAACAGACTGTCGCCTCTAAGTGTTGACGTCTATGTTCACTTTTATATATATATATATATATATATATATATATATTAGTCATCCACAGACTGTTTCACAGCTCATCAGTGTGGCTTGACATCCGATTGCTTCAAGACAGGATCGAAATGCTAAATCAGTCGGAGATTTTTCCCATAAGCTATCAGCTCCCAGAAGAGAGGAAGGTGAATTTTTACGTATTTATTTTTGAATAAACACGCCAGTGACTCAGAGTGCTCGATTCATAGAAGAGCTTTAACGAGGTCTGATAAAAAAGGATCGGAATTGGTGGCATAAAAACAAAACTACAACACTTATCAACTCGGCATTCAATCTCTTTCGAAGCAGCCCCCCTTCAGAATCGACACACTTAATTCAGCGGTGATTCCATTAGCGGGAGCATTTTCTGTAACTTCTTTTTTAAGGATAGCGAGTAGTTGCCTCGTCGTATTCTCATGGATTTCTTCGATGTCTTGAAACATTGTTCCTTTCAGCTGGGATTTGATTTTTGAAGAGGAAAAAGTCATAAGCGGTGATATTTAAGGAATGTGGCCGTTGTCGGATCTGGGGAATGTTTTCAAGAACTGCTGCACAAGTCAAGATCATTGATGGAAACTCTGTCGTGTGGTAACAACGGGAGTGAGCGAGAATGTCATATCTTAGTACAGCAACCGACTTCACTCTACTACTACTTTAACTCCGTTACCATAGCAACATACCGATAATATATATATATATATATATATATATATATATATATATATGAATAAAAATGATAATAGGAAAACTAGTAATTACTGACGCGTTTCGTCCAATGTCAACTTATCAAAGCAAAATACGAAAAAAAAAATTTATTCATATTGTCTTCTCTACTCGTGAAATCGGAGAAATTTTCATACATGCATGCACACACACACACAATATATATATATATATATATATATATATATATATATATATATATATATATATATACATTGTGTATTTGGTCAGAAAATTGTAATATATAATGGATAAGTAAATGACAAAATGGAAAGATTTTTTAGTGATGCATTTTGCTCTGAGAATGAACTTCTTTAGACGATTAAAGTTTTTATTGATAAAGGTCTTATATATAAGAAGTAGCCTATAAAATGGGGATCAAAATGCAAAAAATAATAATTACAATTTATATTGAAACGTTAAATTGTAACAATTGTTTGTAGTATTCTCCCCTTAAAATCGCCTATCTATAAATATGATTGATTCCACCAATAAAATTGTTATTATTCTAAAAAATCTTCTCCGAACAAAACATGTCACTAACATATTTTCCATTATCTCATCACCGAGTGGACTCTGAATTTTTGCTATCACGTCTTCTCTCGGAGAGGACCCGCGCCTTGACAACCTATTGAGACTTGTAGAATCCTAATTCTACATCTTTACGAATTACTAAAAGTAGCTTGTTCAATTTCTGCGCAAAAAAAATGGATTCACAGCTTTGTTTTGAACAGATCCAACTTTGCACCTTTTTTTTCTGAATATTCGAGTTCCAGTTGGTCAACAAACATGCAAGTGGGCGTTGCTGTCCACCCATGCACAAGTTTTTTCATCATGTGATCAAGTTAAATTTTTTAGCACCAATTTCTCTGGAGCCTGCCCAAGTAAATAAATACAGAACACTAACTCACTTTGCCAGTGAGCATTGTGACTTCAAACTATTATTTGTTACACGAACTTATGTCACTTCATGCGGAGTTTTGAAAGTTACTTGCGGACATAAAACAGACTTCTAGAAATTTCACTCACTCATCAATCCATTCACCCAGCAGCTCATAATCATTCCTGCTAGTGAATAAACACCGTAAAAGGCTAAATTTCCCCGATCAGATTTCCAAGACCCGATTGCGTCCAGACCTAGTCCTCTTTTCAAATAAACTAAAGAAAATCATCATGTGGGAACTAACAGTCTGTTATGAGGATAATGTAGAAGCCAGTGAAAGGAAAAAACTAAAATACGATGAATTGCTAGAAAATTGTAGGAACAATGGATGGAAGCAAGCTGCAAGCCAATTGAAGTAGGCACAAGGGGTTTTGTGGCAAAATCACTAGTCAGCGCCTTAACAGATATTGAGATAGTGGGAAAAAACGAAAGGCTATCCAAACCATTACTGGGACAGCAGAAAGAACAGCTAAATGGTTAAGACGAGCAAGTGCCTGAAAGTGCAAACTGGGGAAAGCCTAATGTAAATTTTACGCATATAGTGTAACTTTGTAAATCTCATTGTATATTAAATGTAAATAGTGTAATGCCACAACTTTTAGTTTTAACTAATTATAAATGCCGTAATCGGTTTGTAAATAAATACGTAATGGAAAACAGGTGTTTTTTTTTTGTTTGTTTTTTTTTTTTTTTCGTTAGTCATCCATTGTAAATAAAACATACGAACCTCCAAAGGAAAGGAGGAAGGAAAGTGTTTTTGTTTCATTCTATTATTCTACTTATTTAATTTTTTCCTTATTTTATTTATTATTATTCTTTTTTATTTTTTTACAATTCTCGCGATAACAGTTCGGCTCTTTATTTACCCAATTAACATACGTTATTTTACTTATTATTATTTCATGTTTTTATTTATTATTTATTTTCTTTTTGCGTAAATGTTGAAGAATTATTTCGCATAACCACTATTATCCCGATACCCTAGCATCTAGAATAATTGCGTAACATCGTGACGTTCAAAAGAGGTCTATTTTCGATAGTCTTTCCCCCATTTTCGTTCTTTATTACTGAAGAAATCTCCTGAGCTTTGACTTCCATTTGATCTTATTTTCCGTTTTTCTTTTTCTCTCTCCCTAACGATTTGACTTTATGCAAAGCATCATTAATCACGACTTTCTCACCAATATTAATTTTTTTTACCCCTCTTCCCGTTTGTTTTATATATATATATATATATATATATATATATATATATATATATATATTATATTTCTAACGATCTGAAATATAAATTTAACTTTATAATAAAGGTTTTTTTTTTTTTAATCGTCAACATGTTTTAAACGTTTTACTTTTATTATGACATTTATAAGCACCCTCGGTTTAATTCGCTGTAATTTATTTATTCATTTTAATCGTATATAAACGAGTTTTTTAGTTTTTTTATGGCCGAATTTTTCTTATTATCTCTATAAATAGTAATCATTAGCTGGTGAAATGAAACTTGATGGGAAGCGGGTAAAAACGGAAAACATAATTACCTTCTAAGTATCCGAATATGAAAAGGCGTCCACTCAAAAATAAAAAAAAAAAAAAGAAAAATTCCCCGTATACAACTTAAATAGAGTTTTACACCATTGTGTTTCGCTATTGGTCAACCTCCAATCAAATGCGTGATAACGGGGTATAGAAGTCAGTGTCTACAAGCATTTTTTAGAGGGCGTATCAGAGTCCGATCAGCTCTGATGGGGTCGGCTTGGTGAGGTCAGTATGATGTTTGAAAGACCCGAAACTACCCAATGATCCAAATCCGAACATCACTGACGACGCCCTCTGGCGCTAAAGAGCGTATATTCAAAGCAGTGTATGTTGCAATTCACCCCCACCATGAAGTGATTCAAGTTCCTCAGATTAAAAATGCTTCTCAGAAACTAATGACTGCTCCCCAAGAGAGACCTAATATATTATATAAACAAATTCTCAAATTACACTGATGCTTTTTGTCGTGATTTTCATCAATCAGTCGACAAAAAAAAATGGTATGCAAATAATCTTGTCTAATCACAAGATTTATTTGATCCAATTAATAGCAAAAGGCCAACTTTCATGCTCTCAATTATTTAGGGGATATTAAAGTTTTCAAACTTTTTCTACAGATATTTTTTTTACTTCTCAAAAAGGAAAATTAAAACAATTCTTCAATATGATCAAACATTTTTCTTCAATAACTGACAACATGTGTAAACGATCAGATTCCTTTGTGATTCATGTAGTGGTCTGCATTAAAAATTTTCAAAATGGTTGGAATTTCAAAACCTCTGATATTTGAAAATTTTCTGCACAGAAGCTGCTACTAATCAGAGTATGCCCAGTCTGGTAAGTTTAACATGCCTCAACTCAAATGCAGCAGTCTTTATACAATCCGTTAACAGTGCAACAAGCAATTGAGCTTTGGCATCTAAATCAGCTATAATTTTACACGACCTTTGGTAATACTAGTCCTGTTCAGGTCAAGCAATTCTTAGTAAACAATGCCTTACATACCCAGAAGAAATAAGAAAAATAAAACAGATTCTCTTCTGACTTTTACATTAGTATCCTTCATATACAATGTAGAAAGAAAAGCTTATAGAATCCACAAAAAGGAAAATCACACAAATAACTTTGATAAAATGAGACACACAACACTGTTTTATGCTTTGTTGCAATTAGATCGCTTTCCAATTCATTCTGCTGGATGTTCATGAAGCAAGTGCCTACAATGAATACAACACTGGCCAGTTGTGAACATTCCCACCTAAAAGATGTCCATGGGGCAGTGGCGTAGCTAACGGGGGGCGAGGGGCGGGCCGCCCCGGGTGCCAGCACAGGAGGGGTGACATAATGTCACCCCCAACAAAATTTTTCAACCAGGCTAAGGTGCCAAAAATAGTCTGAAAACAGTGGTGGAGACACAGGGTTTCGTTGGCGGGTATATGACCCCCCCCCGTCAGAAATTTTCTAATAAATTGTCTGGAAATTTGTGAGTAGGAAAAATAGCAATGTTTTCAGCTTCCATGTGTTTCAGTTGCTACAATCTTAGTTACTAACAAGAGACGTTGTTGTAACATTTTATCGGATGATATGGTGTTTTAACTCAGCATCATTAAACAAAGCGAAATTGGTACTAATGATAAATATTTATTGTTTTTTTTAATTATCACTAAAACTAAAATCATAATAACATCAAAATACGATGTATATTTATTTTACTTGTATATAAAGAAAATCAAAAAAATAAACTTTGCTTAAATTCTCTAGGTAACCTTTAAAAGAATGCAGTTGATTTTTTACAATATTCCAAAAAATGCTTAAAAATAAATAGAACATTTTTGTCAAGAAAAATACTTTCAAACATCATTGATAATTAAAATGCTACCCAGAAAATGATGCAACGGAAAATTAGACACCGGAAAATTAGCAACAGAAAATTAGGTCAACCATGAGCCAGTCGAGACTGTCGAATATGGCTGTGCTTGCCCATTGAAAACGAGCTTACAAGACAAACAGATTTTGACGATGTCATTGTAGTTTGCCACAATGAAAACAAGAAAACATTCATTCTAAGACCATAGTATCGAATGTCATTCTTTTGTGTATTGCCGTGTTTTGTATTTAGTTGTTCTGAAAGTGAACAGTTGCATTTTAAAAATCTTTTGATTTGAACTGAGTATTTTGTGGTATTGGATTTTGTCTTGGATCATACATGTAAACAGTAACGTACCGGTCAGTAGAGTAAAGTATGAAGAGTAGAAGAGGTAGATTATGTATGAAAATTTAGCTACAGCTAGCCATTCAGCATAGGGTAAATCGGGGTCATTGGGGTGACATTCGAGCGGACCGCCCTGGCTGACGTTTACTCTAGCTACGCCACTGCCATGGGGACTGGCAAATCTGCTTGAAAATTATTTGGCTAACCTGAGTTTTGACTGGAAACATCAATGTAAAACAAAGAGAAAACAAGTTTTTTTGATAAAAAACATTGTTTTTTTTTTTTTTTGTCTGGCATGAAGCCAACTACTATAAAACACCAATAAATACCTTCATCCAGGAATTTAATTTTTTTTTTTTTACTCATTTCACCTCAATAGCATTTAAATTTTTGAAGATTGAAATTGACTAGAAAGTAACAGGCCAGAAGAGAGTTTTGCAAGCAAGAAGTGTAAGAGAAGAAACTGTTAGCCTAGAACTTGCCATTATAACTTACCATTACATCTAGCAATTTCAATTGAAAAATGATGAGACCTAGCTGCCAATCTAGTACTGCACTTAAATTCATAAAGTCAAAGTACCAAAGAGAAAAGCAAAAAGAATTACCATGAAAATATTTATAGAAAAGGCACTGAGAAGCTATATCATGGTGGTGGGAAAATGAGTGAAGCCGAGATGCTAGGTCAGGACTTATAACATTGCAGATTCTTTACATTTCCTCAAGAATTATCAAATCCATAGCAGAAGCACCAGACTAAGGAGGATTATAATATTTTAAGGATGGCTTTCAATATTAATTATATGACTATTCTTTTATTATCTGTCTAGATCTCTGAGATGAGGTATTATGATTACTTGTATTTATATTATTCGGACTATTATCCTCATCTTCAGTGTTTTGGCCATTATATGCCCTGGCCTTCTTCAGGTGACTGAATTTGTGAACTGAACCCTTTATTTAACAATTAAGTAGATTGAAAGGCCAGAAGATGACAAACAAGGTCCTTCACCAATCAGTAAAGGCAATAGTATCAATCAACACCAGCTGAGTAGCTCTGAGGAGTCAGTTCTAAACAAGAGTTTCACCTTAGCCACATTCATCAGGCAGATACCATACTTGAACATCATTGGTCAAATCAGGGAAATAGCCTTGAAATTCCTTTAGTCTCATGTGGATGAACTAAGATGGAAAGTGAGACAGACACTGGAGAAAGCTAAGCCGCCCAAATCAAACATCATGAAACTGGAGAGGCTGGCAATCAAAACTCTACAGAGGAATACTACTTTCTAACAAAGGCAATGCAACTATAGTTATGGACAAATCAGAATATACAAAAAACCTGGAAGACCTCATTGCAAATGGCAGCTACAGTAAAGAAATATCTTACACTGAAAACAAAATGCAAAATGTCACAGATCCTAATCAGGAACAAGAGCCATGTCGCTCTTAAGACATACAAGCAGTTGTCACAGTGCTACACTAAGCTACCTCACATATATGGTCTCCTAAAAGATTCATAGAGATGGTATTCTGCTCATGCCAATTGTTAGCTTCCAAGGCTCCGTGTGCCACCTTCTGAGTTGCTTCCTAGTAGATATGATCAGTCCAAACAGATGGTAAACCTGGACATGGTGAGTTTGTTCACCAAGGTTCTTATGGAGGAGGCACTCTTGGTAGTGAGGGACAGACTGGCCTCAGACTACTCCCTTAGGAGGACAGAACAGTATACCAATAGATAACCCGATGAGATGCTGACTTTCTGTACACAAACTACTTAAGAATGTGATCAGACATATTGACAGGATGGAGACTGAGCAATTGGAACACCATTATCACCAGCAATGGCAGACTTTTATATGGAATACTATGAGGAAATGACATTAGAGTCAACACCACTAACACCAACTCTATGGCTGAGATACATAGATGACATCTTCATACTGTAGCCATAGCAGGAGGATA